>VXAX01000920.1:776100-833978 GCA_013399835.1 Leptocoma aspasia | reverse complement strand
TCTTTTAAATTTAGTTAAACGGCATTAAAATACAAAAAAAAAAAAAACAAAAACAAAAACAAAAACAAAAAAAAACCCCCACAAACAAACAAAAAAAACCCCAAAAAACACCACACAACCGAAAAATAGATCGTTTTCTGTCCTTGGATGTGCCTGGTGCCTTCCTCCACATCCCCCCACCCAGACCAACACCTCCATCCACTCCTTGCTTTGGGAAGAAATCAAAATGATAGTATAAAGTATAAATAAAGTCTCACACATGTGCATTTCAAAAAAAATTTATTTTTCAAATGAATACAGTTCGTTTACAATACACTCAAGTTGATGGTATCTATAGCCAGCAGAGATCGATGACTGCTGTGTCCTATACACAGTCGTACAGAGGTTACAGATGCCTACGAGAGGGAAGGAACAGTGAAAGAAGTCGACATTTTACTGTGCTAGAAGGAAAGCAACTCTTGCAACAGGTAGAAAATTTTGGCAAGAACAATTTGTCCGGAAAGGGAGAAGGGGCAGAGGACACGGCTTCTGCTTAGCAAGTACATCTCAAACACCGACACGTTCCCTCCCACCCCGCACGGCTGCAGCCCACGGTACAAAGAGGCACACATGGTCAAGATGGTTAAGTAAAAATAAAGGCTTTTACCAGTTTGTTTGCCATCCATCTACAATCTATTTGTGCAACGTCTCAAGTTACAGCTCTACTTTACTCTTGAAACATTTCCCTTTTGCTTCGAAAGCCCCCAGGACCTTTACGGTGGGAACACATTCACGCTCCGACCAAAGCAATGGGACACCAAAACAGGGGAGCAGTTACCAGCATGTGAGAAAGAGCAGACACACAGGAGGGGATCAATCCACCAGACTGGTTTATTAGAATTTTATTCAGAAAAGGAATCCCAAACAGCATGACTTTTTCTTTTTTTGAACAATTTAAACACATGGTATTAAATACACAAAATTTCTATGTGTGACATTGCTTCCAGCAGTCTCCAAAACACAGCTCACTGGCCAGTGCTGTTTATGGCACACACAATGCCACCTGAGCCACCTTCTTCTGAAAATCCTTTCACAGCGGCTCATAACCAAAAGCTACCAATTACTGTGAAAGCTCTGAAGTAACACCTGCTGACAGACAATGTCCTTGTCCATGATCACACACCTCCAGCCAGGTGAACAGCCCAGTTTTCCCCCACCAAGCACCGTTTATCCACCATGAGGCTACCTGGGGAGCTGAACTGCTTATACCAAGCGAAGAGACAAGAACAACAGGGTCCATATCCTGTGAGCCCCAAGTGTCACTGCTCCCCTGGAATGCTGATCTGTACACCACTGCCTGTAAAACCAACATTTCTGACCCAAAACTCGCTCTGCCCACCCCACTGCTATGCTGCAGCTCACTTTTCACGCCTGCCTGCAAACAGACACCAAACACAACGAGCTAGAAGCAGGTTTCTCTACAGGAAAACAACATGTAGTTGTCTCAAGGTGAGGTTCAACACTGAAAACTGCAAAAATGAGAAGATTTCACTGAAAAACAGAAATCAAGCTTAAAAAAAAGTAAACACTACAGCCACAGGAGAGAAGTGATGCACAAAAGCGAGTACCCAGAAGAAGCCATTCTGCACTGCAAAGTTGCCAGAAGCCAAACTCCACCTCTGGCATTCTTCCTCTCACCAAGTTTTGTTGGTGTTCAATTCTCCTCACTACTTCAGGAGCAATACTCAAGTTTTCACTTTGCTGGCACACCATCAGGTTCCAAAACTTCCAAAAGTTCTTTGAATTCAGCATTGCTCCAGTGGGCATCACTTTGCTATTACATCTGAGTGGACACTACCTACCAAGACATGTATTTTCTATCAAAGAAACTGGTTTTGAAGATATTTAAGAGATTTGCCAGTGTAAGCAAAATGAAAGTTTATTAGTAACTATTTGAAAAGCTAACTTTTGCACACCTGTACTGAAATGGGTTGTGATCTATGATTTATGGGCAAGCATGGCCCTAAACTCAACATACATACGTATTTTTGTGTTGCTAGATGGTGTTATAGCACTAATTTTCCAACTGCCAAATGCATTTGAAAGACCTGTGTAATTCTCAGCAATGAAAAAAAACCCCTTTCATTTAAATAAACTTGCCCTCTGAGCATCTGTTTTACAACAAATGGGTTAGTTTAAAGAAAGCAAGATGGGAAACACGGGACTGACCCCAAGGGGCTTCAGCCTCGGGCAGAGCTGCAATGGGATGGGAGGGAAGAGCTCCAGCTCCCAGCAGGGATGGGCTCCAAACAACTGGATTCACTGGAAGATGCAAATGTGCAACAAATGCACGGGTTTGTATCACGAGGTTACCACTGTCACGACATGGCTCACCCTCAGATCACCCAATAGCTCACTCTCATAAGGCGACGTGAATCATCACAAACATTTTCTAGATGAAAAATGAGGCAGAATCGTTTCCCTCAGGTCAGAAAGGGAACCTGCTTCAGAGCCAGCTGGTTCCAGAGCTCCTGGCTGGACAACTTGCCCATGTCTCGAAACAGCTTCAAATAGAACCTGTTGGAAAAACTCTTCCATTTTGGCCTGAAAATCCACTTTTTTTAGCAGCTTAAAAGCCCAAACTGGCATCTAAGCACACATGTGCCAACTTCTGCACAGTGCAGTGTCTACAATGGGGACTGGTGTCAGAGGATGGGGGATTGTTTCTCCTTCCAAGTGGCCACACGGTTCTGTTCCCAGACATTGCCACCCCTGCTGCTGGCAAACTGCTTTTTGAACTTATCTGTGATGTTTAATCCTCACCTCCATGTTCCCACTGAGTCAGAGCTTTGCACTGCTCCCCAGCATTCACTGGACAACATTCCCCATGTCCCTGCAACCTCCAAATGGGTGGAGAGGGGAGAGGCAATGGAGTGTATGGAAAGCTGCAGGAGCACAGTAAAGAGTGAGGACATCACTGGACAGGCAACATTCAAATAAAGGCAGAATTAATGATTCTCATTAGATAAACATATCAAGGTTAAATTTTATTTTAAAAAATTGCAAGTCTACCAGGAAGCAGGTTTATTTGATGACATTACTCTCCAGAAACCACTTATTTTAAAAGCTTCTCCTCTCTGGGTAGTTATAATTCACAAATAATTCAGGGCTCGCTTTGATTAAGTAATTCAACACAAAACCAACTCTGACCAAGGACTCTGAGCTTTAAAAACAGTTCAAGAAAAATACTATAACCATCCTACCAATGCAAATACTGTTTCTTCCAGCTCTGTTCTTGGTCAGAAAAAGGCACATACTTGCTCTCAGTGAGTTCAAGTCCAACACAAAGAGTTCAGGACACCCAAGCTCATGTCTGATGTCCCCATCAATGTCCCTGAAAGGCAGGAGCTGATCACAGCTCACCTGACACCCACCCACCTCCTACCCAGTCCTTTGTTTCTACAGGCTTTTGTCACCATCCCACCCCCACCCTCACATCCAGAGCTGATCTGTGCTCCACGCAGCCACAGCATCCTCAACATGGCTAATTCCATACAGGCAGTGGAGGGAGAGACACCCTGGTCAGGGAATGGGGAGGTAGGTAAGAGCTGAGTAAGAGCAGAGCAACTGCAGTGCTACAGCAAAATGACCTGTACACCTCCCTGCTGCTGTTCCTGGGAGCCAGACACACCTCCAGGCAACCAGCAATCTCTCAGGGCATCTGTGTTGAATAGAAGGGCCACATATTGCTCACAAAACCCCTTGGGTCAGTGCTGTCTGAACCAGCAGATCCACTGGAAGCTGCATCTGTTTCACCCAAGTAAGGGATTCCAAGGTTTGGATAAAACCACAGTGCGATTTCAGGGGGCAGCTGTCCTGTCACAGGCACTGCCACCTGCTCGCAGCACGGTCCTGGAGAAGAACAGGCACCCCTAAAAATATACAGAAACATGCTTTTCCCCTCATATATTAGTTTTTGAATTAGCAGTCACAGAATAACAGAGTAGTCTGGGTTGGAAGGGATCTTTTAAAGCTCATCCAGACAAACTCCCGCTGCTGTGACCTGGGACCTCTAGACCAGGTTGCTCCAAGCCCCATCCAACCTGACACTTTGGATGTTTTCAGGGATGGGGCAGCCACAGCTTCTCTGGGCAACCTGTGCCAGAGTTTCATCACACACATTGTACAAAACTTCTTAAAGCTAATTTGAACTGACCTCCCTCAGTTTAAAACCATCACTCCATATGCTGTGGCAGCAGGCCCTCCTAAAAGTTCACCCCCATCGTTCTTTCAGGCCTTCTCAAGTACTGAAAGGTACTGAAGGAAAACATCAGCTGTCAAGTTTTGCTTTTTTATTTGCTACAGGAGGCAAAGGAGGCTCTGCTGCTTCTTCATTAGCATCCATATTCTGTTTTGATTCTCCTAGTTGATAATTTTTAAATGAGTTTGAATAACTCCTACTGTGCTCTATTATTTTGAGTCTGCCCTTTCTGCCTTTTTTCTTTCCCTTGCAGAGCTGTCCCAACAGCCACAGGATCTCAATGTCCTACAGGCTCTCCATCTCTAGGAGGAGGTCCTCTCTGTCCACCTGCAACTGCTCCTTGTCATGTTTTGGTTTGCTGGTTTTTTTTATTTTTTAAATTTAAAGTATTTTAATAATGTCTATTTTCAGTGGTTTGTTAGCTCTTATTTTATTTGGATACTTTATACCATCATGCACCCTCCAATGACTGCAACAGAAACATTTCTACTGGAATTAAATCTCACATGTGGCAGCTCATGGACACCAAGGCAAGAGATTTGTGTCCAACAAACACTGCTTCATCAGGTGCAAGTTCATTCCTTTTGCTAGAAAGAAGAGGCAGCAACTTCCTTCTAAATCTCAACAGGTTCAGTATGAGCTGAATAGAGAGAGAAACAAAGCAGCTGGTTGACAGGCAGGGGAGGAAATGGAGAGTATTGCTGCAAACAAGCTGATGGTGCAAGATTTTTGGCCCTTTTTAGTCTAAAAGATAGAAACAGCTACTACTAAAAGGGTCAGGAGACACAGTTTTGGCTCAGAATTTAGACTGAAAAATGCTTTCTAAACCCCAGCCTAGTAACATTGAGAAATTAGAAATATAAAATAATTGAACACCATGGCAAGCTTAAATACCAACACAGTGGCACTGGGCACTGTAATAAGACAAGAAAGTTGGTACAAGCTACAAGAGACATTGGATCATGTCTCGAACTTGAATCTGAAGAAATTACAGAGCAAAGAGAGTCAACTTGTGCCTGGGGAGCTGCAGCATCCCCTCAACAACGAGGTGTGGGCAACTCAGCAAGGGCACTGCCCAATGCTGGGACTCTGAACCCCATGTATTTAGTTGACAGTGTCCAGAAGCTCTGCTTACTCGTAGAAGAAGTCTGGACATGAACATATTCCTGCAAAGAGACCACTTGGAATTACTCAGTGAGTTCTGCGGTTAAGCTCCTGATATTCAAAAATATCCTGACATCAAGTTATTCCACATCTTGAATGCCCAACACTATAAACAGTAATAAAATGCACAAAATCATTTTAGTTGTAGAGAAACAAAGTACCAATGAAGCACTTGTCTATGGCGAGCGGGTTAATTGTCTCCTCTTAAACACGACTAGTTAAGCCAACTTTCTTTGGAGAAGAAAACCAAAACAATCAGAAACTTCTCCAGCCTAAAAATAAGTGTTAAAAGCAACACACAGAGCAGACACACAGACCTATGAGCTGCACACAGACCACCAATAAATATACAGAAACACCACAACAAAGGACAAGGCTCATCATAAAAGAAAAGTCCCATAACTGCTACTAAGACCAATACCAAAGGAAAGGGAAGTGTTTTTTGCAGGCATGTGCAAGCACATTACAGTGTCAAAGCACAACTTTGCTATTATTATTACTTTATGCAGCATTACAAGGTTACTGAGGTGCAGTGTTTAATAGTCTAGTCTACAGCTTTTCCTGACTGCAGGAACGCTCACCAAACTCACCACGGACCCACCCCCTCGTGGCATCGCCCAGCCACCGAGCTGCTCCCATCCAGAGCATCCAGCTCCCAGCTGGCAGTCAGAAGACCCACTGATCCACCCCAAACACACACGAGCCATGTGAGGACCACCCATCTCCCAGGCCATCCTTAAGACATCCTCCTAAGACACCCTTCTTTGTCTCCCTCTTTGGGAATGTGCTTCCCCTAAGAGAAGACATCTTTCAGGAGCCACGGATTCCTCTCGGCACCAATCACGTCCCCATGGCTTCTCCCACTCCCCAAACCCCCAAGCCCCCTCAATGTGAAGAGGTAAATCACACTGACCGAACCCAACCTAACCCCAGCCCACCAGCTGAATTTGGTGATCGCTCCTCAATGCCTCTCCCTCCAAAGGAAAACACCTTCCTGGTTATTCTTGGTCCTGACTCAGAGAAGCTGATGCTTGAAAGTACCTAAAAGATACCATCAAACACTTGGCATTTTCAATAATTTATCTTAAATTTGCAGCCACGTACAACTGGAAAATAAAAATCTACAGCACCATCTTCTAAAAAGGCACTTTCTGAGGACTGTCTTGCTTAAAAAAAATAAAAGTCACTCCAAGTTTTAAACAGTGGAACTGCTTTGTTTGTAAAGGACCCTACGGTAACAACCCGTGTCAGGTGAGGGGGTACCTCAGACAGGATGTGAAAGGCCAGGGCATGTGGGATGGAAAGTGGATGGAGTCTCCCCAACACCCTCATTCCTGCCAAACCAATGCTTTGATATTTTCCCTCGCACGCCTCTCCCTTACAATTCCTCCCCCTCCATACACACCTTTGTCTACTCAGGGGACAACTTTGGGTTTCAGTGTCACAGAGATCTGGATTTTTAAGATTCTGCTTGGGAGGTAAGATGTAGGATCCTGTATCCACCTTGCTCATACCTCAACTACAGAAAGTACTAAATTTTCTACCAGCAGAAAGCATCAAGCTCTAACCGCAATATTTTACAAAAACAAGGAGTGAATTGGCTAAGCGAAGTTTGATTTCAACATGTGCCAAACCAAAAATGATATTCCAAACACGCAGCATCAACCTAAAGTACCATCTTTGGGTAGAAAAGACAGACAGAAATCTTTCCCTTTGACACCCCTATGGAATTTTTCACTAGATCAAATCAACCTGCCAGTAGCAGCCATGAAACTGCACAGCACTGAAAAGGACAGAGCATCTGCCCGACTTGACCAGAGACCACGATGGCCATTTAGAAACAACCACCTTTGAAAACTGAATTTACAGGTCCAACGTACATAATCTGAGCTTTTGATTCCTTGGTTACAAAAGTGCTTTGAGTAAGGTTCTAAACTCTCAGTTCACAAAACAGGGAAAATACCAAAAGTGGACAAGATATGAAGAAAGTGTAAGAAAAAGGAAAAAAAAAAAAAGGCCTCAAGCTTGAGCTTGGAATTTCACCAGAGTGAACTTTAAGACTAGTAGAAAACCAGTATTTGTAGCTGGAATTTTTACAGCAGACTACATGGTATCTCATGTTGAGCATTTAATAGGACAAGTATTTGTACATGAAGTGAAAATCATTTAGGACCAAGAGCATCTTGAAATAATTTGACTGACAACTTCCAGAAACCCATTTTACTCCTGAAAACCATTTCTGTGGCCAAACTCCCAAAAGAACACCGGAATGAATCCTATAAAAATAACTTTTGGACACGTGTAACCAGATGACACATGGAACAGTGACACAGCGATCCTGAGTCAAATGGCCACGGCTCAAGTCCCTAGAAAGGGAAAAAGGCGACTTACAGTGGAGTCACTCCTCCTGTTGGCAAATGTCGCGAGTTTAACGCCCCAACCACAAACATTCTATGATTCTCTCCAGCTCTGGATCTAGCAGTGGCCAGGTGGGAGGTTTGGGCAGGGCTGGCTGGGTGAGGAGGGGCTCGGCGATACCCTGGGCCTGCCCCCACCACGGGAGCACTTAGTGGCACTTGTTCAGTACAAGTGAGGTCTCGTGCAGTGTCTGAGGAGACAGGAACTGCTTTTCTCCACAGGCAGCAACCCGAGGCCAGTGTCTGCAAAGCAAGAAGAGCCATCAGCCTGTGCCCATATCCCTCTTTGGACTATCCACAGCCAGCTCCCGGCTGGAGAGGGGGATCTGCTGTGCCACTCAAGATTTCCTCAAACAGCACATAAAATTTGAGATTTTTTTTTTTCTTTTTCAAGGAGAGCAGGTACAAAAATAAAAGAAATCCATATACTCTGAAAATATACTGGAAACTGCCACCACAGATGAGGTACCATTTATCCCGACCCCCCACCCCCAAACTGCAAACATCAAAATATATATGTTTTTAAACAAAAGAAGAATATCTGGCTATTTAATCTCAGTTAAAATGACAGCACCCTTTGTTACACTTGATATTTCACACCATTAATTCTCTTTTGAAAAAAACCAAAGATATCTAACTAACCTTGATTCCTTGCTTTTCTCCTCATTCCTTAGTGCAGTAATTGTCCATCTCCATTTAAATAAATATAGCAGCTACAGCATCATAAATGTGTGGCCCTCACAACGTCAGTAACTTGATATCGTAATACAAAGAAGTATCGGCACTTGACGTAGATATTTGCAAAACCAAGAAGAGATTAAAACTTCCAAATACTCTTCACATGAAAACCAGGTACAATGTTACCTTGACAACTGAAGTCACTTTGCCAATGAAGTTTCTTTAGTTTTTTGATGAAAGTAGTGAGCAAAAAAGCTTCTCAAATCCAAGCCACCGAGCGTGGGCAGGGTGAGAAGCAGCTTTGAAAGGAGAGTTAGAAGGCTTTGTAAAAAGGAATTTTTCAGCTAAATGCCAGAAGTCCACAAGAACTCTTTGTAAAATAAGTTTTTTTAAAAAAAAAAGTTCGTTTCAAAAGAAATTTCTGTATAAAGCTTAAGCTGAACCTTTTACAAACGGCACTGCTACTGAGAGAGCTTTAGGAGAAAAGTATCAGGTCACAGACTGGGAAAAACATCTGAGAGACTCACTGAGAAACCACCTTGCTCAAAAGGACTTGGTCACACCCTCCTCCCTGCACCAGGTGTGTCCAAAGGCACTCACANACCTCCCCTCCAAGCACCCCCAGCCATGCCCACCCCCACCACTGTTTCCAGTGCAATTTTAGCTTTGCCAAGTTAGTATTTTACATTATTTTCCTTGGTTTTGAGAGATAAAATAGGTATCTACACCAGCTGTTAGTAAAGCTCTTGCAGACAGTGTTGTGAACAGCACTACGGACATTTCCATACAATATACAAACGCACAAAATACAGTACTTGGTTTTTCTGGCAGAAAGAAGGGGATTCATGCCTGGTGAAGCAAAATGGGCTCAGATTTTAGGCTCAAAATACAGTATATTGGCAAACAGCGTATTTGGTGAGAACGAGGAGAGAAGCTACTTAGACCAACCAGGTTTTCATGTGAGAGCAGGTGGAGGTCGGGAGGGCTGGGATCACAGCAATGCCCATACAAACAGCTGCAGTAAATATACTATGAACCAGTGCAAATAAAAACAGTCAAAAATGCAGTTCACGAGTTTACAAAGTGCAAAACTCCCCAGTCCCCTCGTTGAATAAATGCTCGTCTCTGACATCTTAAACATTGGTTTTAAAGTGGAATGAAAGAGTCCCATTGGTTTGTTTCACATTTCGGTGATTTAACATGTTAGAACTATCCCAGCCCTCTTTATTTTCAAAGTGAAATGAAGTTACCAATAACTTAATTTTAAAAGGAAAGTCACTATCAAAGAGGAAAAAAGCCTAAAAACTTTTATTAATTCCAGACATTTTACTGATGTCAAATAGGTTTAACTAAGCATGTAAAAACTGAGATCTTAATACAAAAACCTTTCCATTTAATTCAAATATTCTCCACATTTCAAAGCCAAAAATAAGGCAAATTCCTTTGTTAAATCAAAAGACTGCAGCAACAAGTAAAGCTTGCAGAAGTCTAGAAGCATTTTTTGTATTTTTTTTTGATTTAAAAAAGGAAAATTCAAGATTCCTTCTGACTATAAAACTTTCCTTTCAAAATTAAGGCTTTTACTTTGTCCTTTTAAAATCCTGGAGGTGTCCATTCTCCCACGGTCCGTGGTACAGACACTGCTTCAGTACAGCTCAATGGACACAGTTTTTCTTTAGAATGCTTATTGCACTAAAAGATAGCAAAACAAGTTGTCAGTTTCTTTTTTTAAAAATAAACATGATTACATTTCTAAAAAATAAAAGTTGATGTTGACCATATGTTCTGTAATAATTAAATTAAAGCATTATTATTACTCTAATAAATATAAAAGAAACAAAAGGAAGCTAAACTTCAAACACACATACATATGAATCACATTAAGGTGTGAGAGGCAGCAAGTAAAGTAGCAGGTTTCTTTTTTTTTCCAAAAAGACCTTAGCTCTAAAGTTTCAGTTCTGGTGGTTACTGTATATGTCATCCCAGAAAACCTGGGACATCGGATCTCACATGAAGCTTCAACAGATTTGACTTGCCAGATAGGAAAAAATTGAAACTTTTGGACTAGGTAAAACAGCAGCTTTAGTAAATTCCCCCAGGAAGCAAGAAGAGTTGGGTCACTACTGCCTGCACATGAACCACGAGCTTCTTGGATTGCTTTTGAAAGGGAACTCTTGGAGCTGAGAACTCCAAAGCTGTGAGAAAAGACACAAAGGCAGCCGTTGGCTAAATTAGGTTCAAATTATTGGATTAGTGTGCAAAACATCTTCCCCCCCCTCACTGTTTCCTAGCTAGTGCTGTACATTCCAGTGCACTTGGATATGTTCACATTCGAATGCTCGATGGCAATACTGAAAGATTCCTCAATGCACGGGGGTTAAAAACTTATTTTCTTTTTTGCACACTTCCCTTCTCCAAACAATCACTGTGATTGTTCCTAAAAGGTGGTTTGTTTTTTGTTTTAAATTACACAATAGGTTTTAGTTTATTATTACTATTTTTTTTTTTTGCAACAATAGTTGTGCTGCCGAGCAACTTGAGGTAAAGGCAGAAGAGGGTTAAACTACGAGAAATAATAATTAAAAAAAAAATGATGGCGGTGGCTTCCCACGGGAGCCCGCCCCAAAAAAGCAGTTGGCTGGTTTCATATTGCATAATAGTGCTGTGTTCCTGGATGAAGTAAACAATCTTCCTCGTGTCAATTTAAGGGTGAGCCTCTCGCCCCTGCACAGCGTCAGCTCCAGCACGATGGGAGGCACAGCCCCTAAACCAACCCCCTGGAAACATACATTGTATGTGGCTTAAGTTCTCAGTTCTCCTCTCCGTGAGTGTCTCCCGGGTCATTGACTTAAGCAAAGTACATCGTGCGTAAGGTGTCTTGGTGAATCTGTACAGCCTTCGCCAGGGCCTGCGGGTCTCGCCCGTTGCTCTGTCCTGACACGTGGCTCCCTTCAGCACTGCAGGGAACGAGGGAGAGACAGGCAGGGCTGTAAATTGTATTAATTCCGATCAAAAAGCTGCTTTTGCGTCTCTTTGACAGAATCACTGAGGTTGGAAATGACCTCGAAGATCGAGTCCAACCTGTGACTGATCCCAACCTCACCACCCATCAGAGCACTGAGTGCCATGTCCAGTTGTTCTTGAGCACCTGCAAGGATGGGGACTCCACCACCTCTCCCTGGGCAGCCCCTTCCAACACCTGACACCCTTTTGATGGAGAAATTCCTCCTGATGTCCAACCTGACCCTCCCCTAGCACAGCATGAGGCTGTTGCCCCTTGACTTGTCCCTGGAAGCCCAACCAGCCCTGGCTGCACCCTCCTGTCAGGGACTTGTAGAGACTAAGGTCCCACCTGAGCCTCCTTTTCTCCAGGCTGAGACCCCCAGCTGCTACTGACTCTCCAGACCCTTCACCAACTCAGCACCAGTGACAGAACTGGACACTGAGAAATATCAACTCTTGTGTTCACCCAGCAACCTTGAGGCTTTTGACAAATCTCTTCACCACAGCTGCTCAGCCTGTTCATCTAAAAATAAGCCTTTTATAAATACATTGATGGCTTGAAGGTTATAAAATATTTCTGATGTACAGAGTTAGATAAGTGGAAGCACTTAACATTTGGTTCATTCATGACTACTCTGATCCTAAAGCAAAAAAATTAAAACCGTGGCTTGATTCCCTCAGACCACATCAAAGTCATAACAAAATACTTCAGTAACTGAATTCTTCTAATCTGAAGGTTATTCAGTAGAATCCACCAACCCACTCTGGTCTGATGTAGAGCAGCAGCTGCCAGAAGCGACGATCTTAATATCAGTCCTAGAGGCAACAAAACCTAACCGCAAGACCAGCAGGAATCACTGGCAGTTAGGTGGCTTTAGGCCTGACAGTAGAAGAGAGCAGTGGGGACTAAACCCTGAGCACAGCCTGTGATTTACCTGTCGTGTTCCTTGTCCACGAGGTGGTAGCGTGCTCTGAATGCCACCAGGTGAGCGTAGTAGGCGGGCGCGGGGATGGAGACGGAGCGGGTGCAGCGCACGTACGTGTGGCACAGCTGGTATGTCAGCAGCTGCAGCTCGTCTGCTGTGAAACAGTTGTCATCCCACAGCACGTGGTAGTGGGAGGGACGGCTGGTTCCCTGCAGAGATGGGGATGGAGGGTCACTCCTCTGAGTTTCCATAAACAAGTCAGGTTTTGATGTTCAGAAAGGGTCAGGCTAGCTCGTGTGAATTCCTACGCGACAGCAGCCAAACGAGTTCAGTTTTGTTCATCTTTAAATACATTTAGGCCTGACATAAGTATAACATATGCATGGTTACATTGCTCTAAATGTTCTTGCTTGGATAAAACCACTTCTACATAACCCTCAGTGATCAGCATCTGCTCCCAGCATGACTAAACCACAATTATAGCACCTTTTACCTACCTTCACTTAAACTGTTTCTCACAGAGAAACATCCCAGAGAAATAACCAGTGCTTTTACATCCTTCCAGTTCCTGAGCACCCTAATTGCAAGTATGAACACTAGAAACGCAAGTTAAATCTTACAGGGCACCTGAATTGGGTAAGTAGTTGTGCTTTAGCTAAGATACAAGTCTCTTTTTAAAACAAATATATCTGAAGTATCAATTTAGTTGAGGTTCTTTATGCCTTGCTATATTAAACACAATGAGCTGCAACTGCACCCAGCATTTCTGCTTCAACTTTGATACAACTTTTTTTTTCCAAGGGGCCAAAAAGCAGCTTGCTCAGACACAGTGTAAAGGTTGACAAAAACCCATTGAAATGATTCAAAACTGGAAAAGAAATCATGCTCAACCAACCTTAAAGAGAATTTTTTTTTTTTTACATTTTAAGCAATAGCCTGATACACGTTGAAATATTTTTTCAGAAATAATGTTACAAAATAAAGTGACCTTTTTTTAAAAACAAACTTTAAAAAGCACCACTTACCATCAGTACAAATTTAAACGTGCAGCAGAGACCACCTCTTAAGCAAATCATTCTCTAAGTCCCACAATAACATTTTATCTGAGATAAAAAGGAGCTAAAAGAACATTTCCCTGCTAAGTAACTGTTCATAAACAGGTGTCACACAAAGAAGAAAAACAATCTGTTCTAAATTCACATTTACTTACACAAACCAATCATACCTGTATTCCAGCATGGCTACAGAGGTAAAAATCAAACTCGTAGGGGTGTGTAATGTCTGTATCTACAGTTGTCCCAGCTGGAATATTGCCACTTCGTCCAACCTAGAGAAAAGGTTTGGTAAGTGAGGCCTCAGCTGTTTATACAGCTCAACTGTAATGAAAAATACAAGTTTCTATTCACCACTGGCAAGGTTTTGGCACATGAAGTGCCACAGAACTGTTTCGAATGTGCCACTACATCAGCCTTGGAGGTTTGACAAGGACACTGGATGGCTCTCCAGCACCTCCAGCTCCGACTGAGGAGCTGCACAGACATTTGTATTTAGAACTGTCGGCTTCAGTTTGGGTTGACTAACTCAGAGAAAAGGTTTCACCATTTTGTACTTTCTTCTATTAGAACTGCTGGAGATTGCTCCTGAGTAGTCATGTGGACTTTAGCTTCAATGCCATGTTGAGGGGGTTTTTAACATACTTAAGGTCAATGATTTTTCAGTCTGGGGCCCAATTTTATCAAATCAACACTTCCCTGCATGCACATTCAACCAGATGGACAGAAGCCCACGCTAATATTTCCTCCAGCAGCCTAAAAGCTCGATATGAAGCTTTCCCAAAAAGCTCCTCAGAGGGTAGTGATTACCCTTTCTGTTCTGTCAGCACAGAACAGCCGTGTATGATGTCGCTTCTGCACCACAATGTAGGTTATTCCAGGCTGGTAATCCTTCTCCAAACTGATGCAGGCTTCTCTAATGGCCAGCAGTTCATAATACAAAACCTACAAGCACAAGAACAGAGGAGTTTAGGTTTTCCTTCCACCGTATTCTACACACAACACCTACTAACTCTGTGTAGTTAAGAGTAGGTACAACTTTGGCACACAACTGGCAATCTCAGAAAGTACTTAGAGATATGTGATTTCCCAAATTTGAAGACTTCTCCTTCCCAGACAGGAAAACAGCTGCAACTCTGCTTACCCAACAAGATTAAGAAATTCTTTCCTTAAAAGCCTCAATTATTTTGTATAAATGCAAGCAACTGAAACAGTACAAAACAAGACCTGCAGCTACTACAGAGTAACAGAACCTTTCAAGAAACCCACAACTGAACCAACCTGTCGGAACTGTCCCTCAGAGACCCCGTCCCTGTAGAAGATGATACGGGTGGGCTTGAACCGTGTTGATTTGTAGAACTGGATGAGCAGCTCCCTGACCATGGAGGCCAGGTCCTGGATGATCTCCTGCCGGGGCCGCTGGACCCTCACCGTGGCACAGTACCGGCTGGGATGAGCATCCATGCTGCCTACAACCTGTGGGGAAAGTGCAGCAGGGAAGGCTTCAAGCTCAATTCTATGCCAAAACAATTAGAAACATAAAAGGCAAGAGCAGCAAGTACAAGATGTTTGTGCTAAACAACAACCACAGGAACACTTTCAACAGGAACTTGTACTTGGTACAGGTTTAACACCTTTTGCCCCCAAGCATCCTGAAATACACCTACAGAATTTGGCTTCTCACTAAGGCATATTTTTATAATCCAGACAGACATTTTTCTGTGACGTTTTCTCACCTTTTACACTGAGAAAAACCTCAGCTTCCCTTAGTTACTTTAAACATAAATGCAGTTTCCATAACTGCAATCAATGACAACTAAAATACCAAGGGGACGAAGTAGGAGAGGACTGACCAAGCCTCCAATCACCACTCTGAGTTCCTGGACTGTACCAACACAAAAGGTAAGAATCATCAAAAATATTTCTGCCATACCAGTCCTTTAATGACACTTTTCTCCTTTAAAAAACAAAAAAAATGTTACTAGCTAACGTCACCAAACTATTTCCTTGAGAATATTTCTGCAGAAATATATTATTTAACATTGCCATTTTACCTTGATTTAAAAATAAAAGAGCTAAGGAACCACTCTGAAGTATCAGGCAGTTTTTTCTTTTAAATACATGATTTTTAATATCATTGGGAATGTGTAGAAAGAACTGGCATAAGCCCTGAAATATATTTAATACAGACACAGTCCATGAGTCGCACTTACTATTCTAACATTTACCCACGACGAAAAAACACCATGTAAATTTAATAAAACTTACAGCAGCAATGGAAGGCTTCTTTCCATCTCCAGCTGGAGGGTGAGTGACATCAGCTCCCAAAAAGATCACTGGCTGCTGGAACACAGAAGGTCTTCAAAAAGAAAAAAGTGCTAAGTCACACTCGTAGCTGAAGAGCTGCCGCAAGGTCATCGCTCACCGTGGGGGTTGTTTCTGTCTCAGCCTTATCAGGTACCCGGGCCAAGGCTCAACAATGGGATCTTTGTGCACAAGAGGTGAACTTGGAACCCTCCCCAGCAGAGCCCAAAACACAATGCAAACACACTGCCAGAACTGGGGCATGACTCTGGAGCAGAGCAGCCCCAGGGCTTCAGTGGAGTGGCACAGCTGGGGGCTTCAGAGGCCCCACGTGATTAAAGAGAATTCCCGAGCACCACTAAGCTATAGCACCAGTATACACATTATACTGTTCTCCAGGCCCTGAGCAGCAGAAGGGTCTTATACTGCCTTTAAAATATTTTTCCTCACACAACTGTTCCTCATTTCAACTTTGATACTGATCAAACATTTGACAAGAACCTTGGCTGAAGACCTAACGCACAGGCCAACCACTACTCTGAGCCTGTGCTGGAAAGAATTTAATTCTACTTCAAATACCACATACTATTATCAGAAGACTATTTTAACTTAAAATTTGGCCACATTTAAATTTTGGGTGCTAAGTAGCAAATGTAACACATCTGTTAAAAGAAAACCCAACACAATCTCCAGAGTCTTACCGTTGATGAGGTACAAGGATGTTGTTGATTCCTCCTAGTTTAACATTAATCTTCAGGCACAGATTTGAGAGGGTCTGTGGAGATGTTTTAATGACGTTCTTGACCTGAACACACTGTGTGGCCATTCCCAGCAGCGTATCTCCCACGCGCTTCACCTCCGCTGGGAAGCAAATACAAGGAGACAACTCAAGTCCATCTGAGGTTATTGCTGCATTTCCATCTTAGGTAAGTCACAGTAATTTCAGTGTACATACTCCGCAGTAACTTCTAACTTATCTGCATACTCAGACCTGCTTCCAATTTATCTTCAGACACAAAACAGTGGTTTCTAATACCTAAAGATTGGTTCTGAGTAATTTTTAACATATGCTGGGCAGCAGATTTCCCCGAATGATACCTGACCTAACAGGTAAAGACAGAGGTGTGCCCTTACCATACACAGGTGTCTTCCCTGGCAGGATGACAATGATGAGCTGAAGCCCTGAATAGGTGTTCTTGAGGTGTCGGAACATGGGCTCCACGCTGTCTGCACCCTGGGCGTACTTGCAGAAGCAGGGCTGGCCCTGGATCGGCATCCCGGCGTCCTTGGAGATCTTGCGCAGCTGGTCTGTGAAACCCCTGCAGATGAGGAGATTTCTGGATTTTTGCAGTAGCAACAGTACACAATAACCAAAGCACAAAGGGACTGTCAAAGGAGGATGATTCCAAATAGCTTTTAAAGCAGCATTTTAAAAACGTTTTTTATGTGAAGGCTGTACAGCTGCAAAACACCACAGGCCAGAATGGGCTAAAAAATAGTCTAGACACCTTCAGTACTTTGTTCAAGATGTCAGAAGGGACTATATACAGTGATGTCACAGGACAAACCACCCACAATGTACCCAGTACAGTGTTCTGACTGTAGCTTCTAGCATGGAAGCAAACCAGCCTAGATTCTCACCCTAACATCTCACATTAAACCCACGTAAAATGCTCATTGTAATCCTACATTCATGTTTCACTCCATTAAGAGAACAGTCCAAAGCCTGAACCACAACATGCCTTACTTCAGAATTTCTTCTCTGCACTGTCTCTGTGTTGCAAAGCAAGCTATGGCCCACATCTTGATCTCCACCCCAGTGTGGAACTGTTTCCCTCGCATGTCCCACACACCATGGCTCGGTGTTGCCACGGTTCGGTTCTGGGGAAACAAAAGCAACAGACGCTCAAGTGACTGAAAAAGAAGCAGCCAGTTCTATTTGCAGTTTCAGGATAACAAAGAAGAGTTTATTATTCAAAGTCTGATCCTTGTAGAGTCAAGGTGTACAGGAAATCACTCGTCAAAATGGAAACCAGAGGAAAAGCCAAAGCCTCACCCGTCCTCCGTACTGCAGCATCGGGGCTGGGAGCACACGTCCTGTCACATGGGCCATCTCATCCCGCACCTTGAACTGGAACTCTTGGACAAAGGGATCTGCATCATAATTTGCACTTCTCACCTAGGAGAGATTTCTCCATGTTAGAGAAGTATCTGATTACAATCCATATAACAAAACATAGGCTAACAGGAACACTGTGGAAGTGTTCTTACAACAATTTAATTGAAAAAGGCTCAGACTTGACTGCTCAACACTATCAACCCATCCCCAATGAAAACAACTACTACCATGAGATATATTGGATGAGATGGTTTCTGTTCCCTTCATTACTCAAGTGCTCATTTGCAGTTTGTTCATTCAAAAGCATTTTTTGAGCATTTCCTCACAGTAAATTCAGTGTAGAGATGATAATGCAAGAGCCTGTACTATGGATTCATGCTATTGTTGGAGACATTTTAAATAAATCCTATTAAAAAAAGTAGTTAAAATCTGTTAAGTTGAAGGACGAGGAGGAATGAAAAGACTAGGAAGTTTTGCATGGATGCAATCCAGCCCAGTGTCACTCTTAGCAGGGTCCCATGGAGCTGGGATTGGGGCACTCACCAGCCTGCTGATCTCCTCCTGCCTGTCTGGGGCAGACCTGGCTGTAGCTTTTATCATGGTCGATGTCTGATTGTCTGTGAGCTTCTTGATGCACCTCTGGCCAGCCACAATGTTACACACCTGCAGGGGAAATCAAAAGCATTAATTCACACCAGAAGCACTCAGATCACACCACACTGTACACACACAACACTATGCTATCACTATAAAGCAACTGCCTGTTCTTTCTCATATTTCTACACTTCAAAACACTGTAGGATGCAGATAGTATTTAGTGAAATTAAAGAGTGATGAACATGTAACACTTGTATTGCAAAGAGCATCAATTTTTAATGTTTCACAAACTGATAGAACCCACCCAAACCCAGCTGATCTATCAGAGTAAGGCTCTTACTTCTAAAGGCAGGTAGGTGTGTTTCTGTTCCTGTCCCACTTGCAGACAAGGAAGGTGAGGGTATTTCAGCTGGAGGTTGTATTTCTCTCTGAAATACTGTGCTACTGTCCTCTCCACAGTCTGGCCATTTTCTAGCTGTAAAGGAAAGCTGAGAAGACAGACATTTTAGTAAAATATTAGTTGTCAAATAACATCATCCCCAAATTAATGAAATCTCAGGTCCTGTTACCCAGTGTGAAACTATCACACATTTCACGCTCTGACAAAAAGCCTCTTACGTTTGATGACTTGCAGGCCGTCTCGTTACGTTACAGACACGGTACTTCCTCCTCATTGTCCCACAGTGAGTCACTTCTACCTTTAGACCTGCATAAAAGCATTAAAAATAACCGATGCCATAACTACACAAACATGTACACAGGAGACAAGGTTTCAAATGATAGAACATAACAGCTTTGGGGTCAGCATCAAGTAGCACAAATTATTATTCGCCAAACATTTTTACTTTCATTATAATTTGGGTTCTGACTAATCCTGATTACTATCCTCAGAAAGAAATCATGACGTAAAATATTTAATGTTCAATGTCTTCTGAATTTCATTTAGCAGTTTCATTTAAAAAGCATTGACTGAACTCAGACAGCAGTTTTTACCATATCCTTGTGTTCTCATTCTCAATCTTGTACATTTCTCCAAACTATCAGTTCCAATGTATTTGAAATTAAAAGGACAAAACCAGGTTTCTACTTTATCATCTTTCCCCCCAGTTTTGTGTCCACATTCATCCTGTAATTTTCTTTAATTTCACTGACCAAGTTTAATTTTGCATTTTGAGCATCTCGTCTCAAGGCACCCAGCCTACACACCAGAGCCTCTCCAGACTTCTCTCTGCCCACGACAATCATGGCAGTGGCAGCTCCAAAAGGCTCTGGGGGCTGTTGCTGTGACTGTGCACACACTGTGCTGTTCACACAGAGCAGCCTCAACATCTGCTGGGAGCACTGAGCTTATCACACGAGGGCACAGCATCCACACGCTGCTGTCTTTCCCCAGCCCCACAGCTAAAAACAGAGCCTTGGTACTCAAAGGATTCACCTCCAGTAGTAAAGTCTAATACTACTGAAGTCTAGTACTAAAGGCCTTTGAGAGAGCAATTGGATGGCTCATCCTGTTGAGGTTCGTGTGGATTGTGGACCACTGACTGAACACCCACCCAAAATCAGGTCCCTAGGTACCAGACACCAGACTGTGTTTAGTTTACTAGGGACACAGACATCACAAAGAAGCACTAACTGTACCTCCTTGCTCCCTGACAACACTAATTGCATCAAGAACATCAGGATTACTCAGAGGATGGCAGAGTCAAAAATAAACCACCACTGCCCTGACACAGCATTAAGAGAAAATACAGAAAAGAAACCATGGGGCACCGTGACCACAGACAAGGGCTGATGAACACAGAGATATCTGGAACCTGTTCCTTGCTCTGTCATTACTCTGCTGTGACACTACCAAGGCAGTGCCCTCCCCCAGTGCTGCTCACACAGCCAGCTCTAATGCAGGGCTTGTTTTGCTGTACGTGGTCACGTCCTGGCTGGAGCTCTCAGACCCTACAGCAGCAAAGACAAGTCTGACAGCAAAGGGATAACTTTCAATATTTTCTGACAATGGTAACACAGCCTCTGAGGCACCTGAGACCAAGCAGAGGCAGTTTCTCAGTCTCTAGATACCGTCCCTACAGAACAAAGACAGACAAGCAGATGTAAAAGGGGACCAGTATAAAATAATTCCTCTCTTTTTTCAGCCATGACTCTTCTGTGAGCACATCCCTTTATGACTACAGTTCAAATTTATTTTTTAGCTGCCCAGTATTTCAGTAGGGTCTAATCTTGCATCAAGTGTTTAAGAGCTGAGCTCCTTCATGGCTTTTCTCTCTGCAAATTACACTGGAATGAAGGATATGGGAAAATACAAACCCAAGCAGCATATATGGAGTGAAACCACTCAAACCAGCAGCTTATGCAATTCCTTTGGAATGGAATTTGGCCTTCAGCTGCAAGTGGTACTTGTTTTTTCACAAGGCAATCAGTTATTAGAATTCACTAACAACATTCTTTCGAAGAATCAATGTTAGCCTTGAAATCAATGTTCACTTTGCCACAGCACTGAGACAACAGGAGCCCACACACAATGCCAGGTGGCCTGAGGGACCCTGGGTTAGGAGAGGTTGGCACCAGCCACTTACCTCTGCCCAGGCAATGAACAACATGCTGCCTCTTTCCCTCTAAGCCACTGGGAATGTTTTTCAGCTCCCATTTCCACAAAGCCACATTGTTTCTCTCAGGATTAGAGCTACACACATGGATACTACAATTCTCTTGGCAGTTCCAGGTCCTTCTGATGCATGTTAACCAATGTTAAACAATTCCCCTAGAACTACCTTTACTGTGTTACCTGGGACAAAACCAACCCATTTCTACTCACCCTTTATCTCTTTGGTGAATTTTACCCGATGAGAATCAGTCAGAGGTCTTGGTTGTTCATCAATATTGTGAATGTCAAGGACTTCACACATGAACTGAATTACGGGTTGTGCTTTGTAGAAGGCAGTGGCAGAAACTACAAAGAGCAAAACATTAAGTGTAAAAAACCCCAGTCAAGGTGTTGTGAAGCAGTTCATACATCAGTATTTCTTAGAATTCCACATAAACCTCAGGCACATTTAGAAACAGAACAGTGAGTTCTCCAAGAGTAAAATATCAAAAAGCCAGCAGAAGGTCCACAGTGACACATCTGTCTCTAGTATAGTCATCCTGCTACTACCTGGAATTCCAGGGGTTTGAAAGGGTTTTTCCCCCAGAGAACATTTATTTCTAGAAAGCTGCAATGCCCCAGAGAGACATTCTCTTTCACCTCTGTATGAAGCTGCAGAGACAGGATTAATACCTCTCTACCACAGACCTTTGAATATTAAAAGCTAACATAATTCAACATGCAATATAAATTTTGTCAGTTACACAATCTGCTCAATTACTGAAACAATGTCTGGTGTCGACATGAGCACTATTTTGACTACACACAAAGTGTGTTGGTGTACTGGGGAGTGCAACCCTTGATCTATTCAAATCTCTTACCCTCCCCACATGCTAATGACATAATCACTTTAAGGGACAATATACTGGTTTTAAGCAGGACAGCTGACTTGTTCCATGCAAGGAAGATCATAAATTACCTTCTTGACAAAGTTCTAAGCAACTGAAACAACACCTTTGGCAGGAAAGGTGAGGTGGGACTAGACAGAGCTCAGACACAAACTGTTCCACACATTTAAAACTTTAAATGGCAACAACAGAAAAGAAATCCTCAACAAGCATTTATCAGTTTACCAGATCTCATGCACCAAACCCACCACACATCTGTGCTCATACAACCCAAAATTCTTCAGGCATGTGTCACTTGAGCAGCCTACCAACCTCACATCAGCCAACACCTTTGGATGCCTGAGATTGCTCCAGATTTCTGAGTGACCCCAAACCCTCCCTCTCCCCACCCTGGCAATGTGTGGACTGTTTCCCACAGCAACACCTTCACGAAGAACCTCATCCAACTAAAGAACTGAAAAACCTCTAGTGATGGGATTTGAAGACAATTTCACAGCCTCAAATCAGGAAACAGAACAACAGCTCTGTGAATCACCACTTAGAAGAGGCTTAACATTTCTCATTCACAGGAACGACTGAAAAACTTCTACTCCAAGAGTTACTACTACACTTGCTAATGCTGGTAGGAAAAACTTGCCTCACAAAGTAACAGCCCAGTACATTATCAATTGGTATAAATTCATCCTCTTCTCCTCAACTGCAGTTCTCTCAGTAGCTTGTATATAGATACCAGCACTGGTTCTTTTTAGGACAGGTTGAGATTTTTACATTCACTCTCTAAAACCACAGCTGCTGTTAGAAAGGCAATTTTGCAAGAACAAACTGTGTGACTTCAGTCACACGAGAATCACCCACAATTTACGTAAACCAGAACACGTGGACTTGCAAATTTTCAGCAAGACAGCTCAACATCTGCAATATTTTATTATGCTCCAAGACAGATGCTAAGCACAACCTGACTTGGAGTGCTCAGTGTAGAGCAAGACAATTTACCTTGGGGCTCATAAAGCATTTCAAAGACAGTGAGAACTGAATGCAAATCAGAGAAAACCTCAGGCAGCACCTGCACCTCCACCACTGACACTTTTTAATCAGGGTTTAACAACTAAATAGAGTCGAGTGCTCACAGGACGCAGGAGTCTGACACAGGCACCAGTTGATCTCAGATCCATTCATCTGGAACTCAATACAGTGCTGCAGAGTTTATGCTTTTGCATAAGAAAGCCTATCCCAATCAGCCCTATTCAGAGAAGTGTTTGGGGTATGTTTTACAGAGTTTTTTGGAAGTACTGAGCACCACTCACTGTGTACAGCTGCACAGAGACACAGCGCAGGCAACCTGCTTCTGTCACTGGGGATGCACCAATACTGAAATTAAGCAGGAAAACAAGCCCTGTGCAATTCCTTCTTATGTAGGGATATTGGTTTTTATATAGCAGCTAAAATTTCTGCTCAAACATTGACATGATGACAAATACAAGGAGAACAGACTAGAATTTCTAGGTAGCCTTTGCCATACATGTCTGATCTGAATCTCAGCCCTGAATCTCCACTTACCATCGATGTTGAGCATCATTTTCCACATGGCAGGTCGGACTGACTGATGGAACCCAAACCAGACCTCCCTGCCCCCTCCCAGGGGGTGGTCATAGCCTTCTGGAGCTGAGAAGAAGGAGCGGCCCACAGGGGTGTACCTGGTGAAACAGGTGGCCACACATTTATGTTCTTGCTTTCCAAACAGAAAATTCATGTAACAAAGATTATAACACACAGCATTATTATTTTTTGGCATTTTGTGCATCAGCAATCTGTGCCAAGAAGCAAGTATAAACAAAATACCCTGAATGCTTCTGTTCCTATTGCAGTGCTTTTAAATTTTGACAAAAACATTTACTATTTTTAGCAATGCACAAACCACTTTCAGTTTCTACAACAAATCAAGAACTAAGTTAACTTACCCTTCCTGATCTTCTGCCTCAAGAAGGTGGAATCTCCACCACAGCAGAGTCTGTACAACAGCCTTGTCTACACTGGCCTGACCCTTAAATACCATTTTTCCTATTTCATAGGGAACTTTTGAATACAAGATAGAGAGAAACAAAAACTATGGGGGAAACAAATAACTAGAGGAAATGATGCTTCTCTCACAGGTAGAAAGCAGCTGCTCCTGAGCCTCCAGACCTCCTGTTTTGTAATGCACAGGCATTAGTATAGAGGTTAACATCTTCAGATCTGGGGAAGCTGAGGAACACTGGATTCCACAAAACCACAGGACACTTTTTTTAGGAGTCAGCTACACACAATGAAACCTATCAGAGCAAAGCCATTGTGCTGCCTAAAGCCAACAAACTTCAAAAGTAACTTTCACTGACCAAATCAAGCTAAATTAGCCTTCTCTAAATTTCAGGGTTGTGAGATAAAATAACAAACATGAGACTTTGTTAGGACAGGTACCTGGTCCCAGCCATGTATTTCAGACATGAAAAGCATGCACTGGTGACAGTGTATCAATGGATTACAGAGACCTGTGCTTTTCACAGGAACTGCCATCACTTGGCTCAAGCTGAGCAGAACCAGGATAGCAGTGCTACAGCTCACTGGAACCTCTCAGCATTTCTATGAAGGCCTATCATAAATGCCTGATGTTTCTTGATGTTTCCCAACACACACATCACCTGCTCTGCCTACAGAAACACTTCCACAGGACTGTCTACAAGCTCCTCGTTCAGCTCACCAGCTGTGCTGCAAAGGGGAATGAGCATTTTCTCTTTTCACCTGTGAAGAAATGGGGATGAAGGTCTCCCAGTGGGGATACTTCAGGTAAAGACAGACTGCAGGAAGACAGTGAACCTACTTCATGGAGGGGAGGTGTCGTAGCACCACATCGACAGCATGAACAGGGTTAGTGCTGATAGGTTTGTCTAGTTCCAGAGGCTCAGGCAAGGTTCTTCCTGTCAAAACTTCATGCAGCAAGTGCCAGCTCACCCGAGAAACAAACTTTATTGACACTTTGAAGGGACGATCTTTTCCACCTTCTCCGGGTAGTGTCACATCCAAATCCACCTGGGCAGGGGAGGAAAGAAAGAAATAAAAAGCAGCTTTTTAATCTGGAGTCTGGTAGCCTTGAGACTGCACTCCTTCCCATAAATGGGCCAGAGACTCAAAAACTCAGAAATTGAAGACACAGCACATTTGATTAAAGTACATTATCAAATGCACAAAGTGAAGAGAACTGGGCCCTAACCAAGCAGAATAGGATAATATAACTTTTTGTCACCTCAAATCATAAAGCAACACGTTCTAGACAAACTCTGGCTTGTTTTTTCAATTCATCATAAGATCATGTGCTACTGTCTGTAAAATGAAATGTTTTAATAGATTTTGCTGTAGAAAGCAGCTACTAAATTCTACAGGAAGTTCTGAATGCAACTATTACATGAACATTTACACACACTAGAATTTGCAGGAAATAAATCAGGACTCAGTTGCAGTACAGATACTGTAAAATACTTCCAGCTTTTCCGAAATCAGCAATATTTAAAGTTGGGTTTTTTCCTTTCTTAGGAAGCTGCTATTAATATAACATCTTCCCAGTTATCTTACCCCAGTAGTGGCCACAGGAAGTGGATTGGCTGTATAGAGGCTTCTTTTCCCATCATAAACTGGTCTACGGTCCCCAAATATTGTCACTTTAAAATGCTGCACCATAGAGTCCACCACGTCCCTGAAAAAGGGGATATTTACATTGAAGATGTTTCTGAAGAAGGATCAGACCCGAGCTGGCTCCCACTCCCTGGTGTTTTGCTGAAGTAGTTGCAATAAACAATACTTGAGTGAATTATAAACACCCACTGCTATTCCAAAAGGTGCTTCACATACTTTAACTAAATAAATAAATACTACAGAATAAAATCAGAAGCAACGCAAATGCTCGCATACTGGGGAATATTGGTACTGAAATAATTTCAGAACTCCTAGAAATGACCAAGGCCTTTGAATTTATTATGGAAAACAAGGACACTGTTACCTTGAAAAAAGCCCACAAAGTGGTATTGTGAAAAAACAGCACAAACACCCAGCTGGAAGCTCTGCCAGTTCATTGTACTGTCTGCAGCAATGTTTATCTCCTCCTCAGTTGATTAGAGTTTTGAATTCTGCCTACACTGGTTATAAACATGAGATGCCCTAACAAAAAAGGCTTGGCTTTAAGTCCTTAACAACCTGAGTTTCTACAAAATCATGTAAAAGCCTGATCCAATTTGCACACAATTATAGATTCACCTCCCTTGCTTTATTATAAATTGATGGCAATAAAGATTAACCTGACACAAGCACTGAAATTACACTTGAAAAACCATCATGAAATTTTCAGCTTATACAAAAATGCTTCTTGATGCGAATAGTGGATAAAAAGAGACTTTTGGAACACCTCCAACTGTAACAGGCCTTTGGGATCTGAATTCTTTTGGAAGTCTTGGTGTTTCAGTGGCACTTTCCTTCTGCACATGCAAACCAGCCTTCCTGCACAGCAGCAGCTTCCAGGCACCACGTCCTGGCCAGGCAATATTAACCCAAAGTACTTCAGGAAGATGATAAATATTGAGTTCCTCTTCAAGCTGAATGAGGAGCAGCACTTTCACCTCCCAGCTGGGACGTGTGGAAAAGGAAAGAAAGTCTCCCTTTCACAACTCTTGGTGTTAGTCAACATTCCCATTGGTATAATTCACAAATGTATCTTCTCACCTGTTCACCCTCCGAGGACACTTATCTGGTTTGATATCCACCTCATAGAGGTAGACATCAATCTTTGGGATTTCAACTTGGAAGCAGTTGGCCAGCAGTTTAATGGGCTTGCCCATGGTGCCATAGCCGGGACGTCTGGGCACCATGAGCAGGGGCTGTGCCCCCACGGGTCCTGCAAAGGAAAAATCCCACAGATTAGGAGAAAAGCACAACAGACAATCTCCTGAACCAATTCCCAGGACAACCAGGTGGGCACCAGAGCCAGCACACTCAAGGAAAGGAAATCAGCTGTCTCCAACAGCATGAAATTCCAAACAAATGCTTGCCCATCATTAATCCTTAAGTCTCCACCTACATCTAGACTGTTCTCTTACTCATGAGCTTCAGCGATCAGCATGAGTAAAATCAGGAGGTTTTGTTTAGGAGATTTCCTAAGAAAATCCAACCAAAAATCCAAAACAAACACAAAAAAAAAAAAAACCCTTAAACAAAAACCACCCCGAAAATAATGCAGAAAGTTTTACACGTCTTTTCTGAACACCCTGGTAATAACCAAGTGGCTGCAGAGTACAAAAATTCAGAAGTAGCTCTGGACTGATGCACAGGATTTGAGATAAACTCTTCATTTCAGTGCCAATATCAGCTTAGTCTTGGAAGACAGATTATTCCTGAACTTTGCTGGCTGAAAATGGATGGAGAGTAAGACCATTACCTCCCATCTAACTGCCTCCATAAAGCCAATTTGCCAGAAGAGTAAAGATTCAGATTTAGGCAGGATTGTAAAACTCTTTATTACTTGTAAGCTAGAGAAGAATACCCAGAACTGCTCAGAGAAACATCCAAATCTGCATTGAGATGGGTATTTTGAAAAGTAGCTAAAATACCTGCCCAGATTTGTTCCATTCTCACCTATTTAATTTGCTTTGCATCATTTAGGTGAGAACCCTTCACTCAAGATTTGCATTACTCATGCTTTACACACCAAACACGGTAGTAATCATAGCCCATTTCCCAGAATTTCTACTGGTATTTCCACTTAAAAAATACCTCTTTCCAGTTAAGAAACAACAACAAACCCAAAATGCTTGGTAGCCTGAATTTTAAGAAGTTACTTGTGGTACAAATGTCCTGATTTACAGAGCACTGGAGTGAGGTAGTGCAAAGTTCTCCCCTCTCCTCCTACTCGGTGACGCAGGCAGCGATTCCAGCCCACTCGTTTTCATAGCAGAGTTAAAATGTCAAGTGCTGGGAAAAATGTTTTTTATTTGTCTTTTGATTAATCTCCGTAATTTCTGTAAAAAACCCTGCATTATCTTGAAGGAAATCATGTCCTGAGAACAGGTGAACATCAAAGCCAAGCTCCTCTGTAACATTTGTCTGGCTCTACCCAGAAAACAACTGGAAAATCCTGAGTGGGGCTGGCTTGGAGCCACAAGATAAAACAAAACAGAAAGCAAGAAGCATCATTTAAAACCCGCTCACAGACTCTGCTTATGCAAAACTTGTTCCAAGCATCTGCTCTCTTCAACTTTTCCTTCATTTTAATACTCTCATGTGAGTAAAAGCAGCCCTAGAATTTACTCCAGCTATATTTGCAGAATATAAGCATAAGCAAAAAAGTTACTACTAAACATTTGAGTGGCATAAACAAGTGAACAGTTCATTTTAATATTCTGAAGACATACACACCACAGTTTATATTTAGTTCCTATCTGTAGGAAAGACTAACAAAGCTGCTGAAATAAAGATAACATTTAAAAGTTTCTTTTAGCCTGGCCAGCCTTGTGTGTCCCGCTCACCCAGCAAGAAGTTAGAACCAGATTCTGGCAAACAGGAATTAAGTGACCAATAAATTAATCAGAAATGCAGGTCTGTGAGTGTTTAGGTATAATTTTTAAAAATTCAGCTATTTTGCTATTATTGTGTGAATCATATGCTCCCCTGGACAAATGAACTTAAAAACATGACTATGTCAGTACTGCCCAAATACAGAAGCACCCACTCAGAAAACCTGCTTTGAAGAGACACTGACTTGCCAGATTCTGTTGTGAAAGTCTTGTGTCAGTGGCCTCAAAGCTGTGACTCAAACCCCAATAAAACACAAATAACCAGCGACGCTCTGGGGATGGTTCTGCCGCCAATCTATCGGTGACTCACCCAACCTCATGCCTAAGTCCTGTGTCAAGCCCATGGAAATAAACACACAAACCAAAAATATTCAAAGTACTATTATTCTACAGAGTACAGGATGCTCGAGTGGCAGATCCTTTCCTTCAAGTTCTCTAACCATTGCAAAAACAAAGTGGGTCAAGGCTCAAAAACCTTCCTCAAAGCAGCAGCACTGTAAGGCCTCCTCCACAGGGGATGGAGCAGCTCCTCAGTGCTTCCAGAGAATTCTGCACTGTTCAGCTGCCCACAAGTTTGAGAGGAGAAACTTCTTTGTCTTAAAGAAACCAATATACTCTGCCATTACAGCACCAGGGACGTACATACCATAGAATCATGGAATGGTTTGGGTTGGAAGGCACCTTAAAAATCACCTCATTGCCACCCCCTGCCACGGGCAGGGACACCTTCCACTGTCTCAGGTTGCTTCAAGCCCCGTCCAACCTGGCCTTGGACACTTCCAGGGATGGGGCAGCCACAGCTTCTCTGGGCAACCTGTGCCAAGGCCTCTCCACCCTCACAGGGAAGAATTTTTTCCCCACTATCCCAGCTAAGCCTGCTCTCTATCAGTGAGAAGCCATTCCCCCTGCCACTCCAGACCTGTAAATAGTCCCTCTCCATCTTTCTTGTAGGCTCCCTTCAGATAAATGCCTAGGATATTCTTTAAAATCCAAGAAAACCCATAAACCAAGTCTGTTCAGTGCGCTGGAGCAGAGCTCAATTCATAAAAGCAGCTCGGCAAAGTCCTCAGCACTAAAACTCAACTGATTCATTACAGAAAACAATGAACACACAAACAGGAACTAAAACTGGTGTCTCAGACAGATTCTTGGAAGGCTTTTGTGCAGCAAGGGAGCATTCTGAAGATCATGGAACGGTTTGACTTGGAAGGGATCTTAAAGCTCCCCCAGTTCCACTGTGGAAGTCCCTCTAATGGCTCCAAGAAGCTCTGAGGGAGAATCTTTTCTTCCATGGAAGTATCAATGCTCCAATCAAGCTTAAAGACAGCCGAAAGGGACGGCGATTCCTCAGAGCCAGCACACGGACATGTCTGGCCTGCATCCAAACACTGCCTGCACCTACCTAGCAACCAGAGAAGCCCTGTCGGAATAAAGCTTGAACACAGCGAGCAGGAGCTCAGAAACCTGCAAATGCTTCCAACACACCATTGTAGGAAAAACCGCAGCTTCTGGCACACGCGACGTTTTTACAGAATGAAGAAAAACCCTGATCTCCAGCAGGATGCTAATAGGAAATGCACATTTCCTTACAGAAAGGGCCATCCCCACCAAGCTTCCAGAAAAAAATTATCCTCTCTCCCACTGTGGCTTTAGCATTATAAAGCCAAACTGTATTAACGAAGATAACTTAGTGGTTTTATTTTTGTTTATAAACAGTTCTAAATCCAACTGGATGGGTGCTGGAACTGCCCAAAACACAACATCAAAGCCTGGGCAGGTAAATACAACTTACTCTGGCTCAGGAACACGAGGCAGATTTGTGGAACCGACCCCAGCCTCAGGCTGGAGCTGCACTGGGGAAAGCCAGAGCTCTCCATGGAGGGGGAAAAATAAAAGATTCCCTTTCACAGGGCCCCTGGCCTCTACTCAGAGGCCCAGCCTGTGGAGCTCTAAGAAAATCTTATCACTAGCAAAAAATAACCTAATTCTGGATTAAAAAAATACATAGAGAAGATTTTATTCAAACGTTGGTTTCAAGGATCGAGCTCCGTCTGCCAGAAATCATGAATTGCCTCATTTCTGTCACTCGGCCTTGCTGGGTGGCATTACATTATTTATGAGTAATGTAATCCATGTTTTCTAAACATTCCTCCTTGCAATTTAGGGTTTGGCTTTTTTCAAGGTTTTGGATACTAAGTCATGTTCAAACTCATCAAAAGCCAACATTTTGATGCTGTGCTCTGTGACTGCCAACTGCACAAGCAAATACTGGTGTGGTAACTCATTCTGGCCTAATGGACTTACAGAAAACACACTGAAGTCTTTTGGGAGAATTTAAAAGACAATCAATGCTTCTAAACCATTGAAAAAATCTAAATTCAAAAAACTTTAAGCCCAAAAAAACCAGCTTATATACACATAGTGAAGTTAATACCCAATTGTTCTGGGAGAAGAGAATGTTTCAGCCCACACAAACCCTGCAAGAGTTTTCCCTGGAAGGTATTTTCACAGACCAAAACCGGGAAGGTAAAAAATTAGCTCAAGAAATACTCTTTGACACCTTCACCCCTGAGGAAGTAAAGCTTTGAGGATGAAACAATTTGTAAAGTTCATACTGTGAGTCAAACAATTTCGACAGCAACTCCAGAAGAAATCTGCCACTGTATCTCACAGTAGAATAACTTTTGAAGGCAACTGTGAATCACCCCCTTCCCTGCTCTACCACACCCACAAAAACAGGGCTTTTAATGGGCCTCCCAAATCACTACTCTGAATCAGAGAGAGAAAAGCCACTTCTTGGGATTGTCTCTGCCCAAAGTTTGTATGGAAAATAAAGAGAACATTAAGGATGCATGCAGTGCTTAATTAAAAACTGAAATTAAAAAAAAAAAAAAACAACAATCCAACACAAGTTAACACTTTTAACACAAAAAGCTGTGAGCTTTGAAAGAACAATGTAGGACATGGAAATGAAGACAATCAGCACTGATATGACTTGGTTACACCACGGAACATCCCCTGTTGGTTGAACCTCCCTGCCTTTTGCAAGTTTACTGAACATTCTCCTGGTGGAAGTACAATGCCTGACCTGTGTCAAGAGCAGCTTTTCCTTCACTTCACTTTCCCCACTGAACTTTTTATTGCTGTTCCTCAGTTTGGTTTCACCACAACCCATGCCCCGAGCAGCCACCTTCACATCCTGCTCCTCCTTTTCAGTGATGTTCAAATTCCATGGACCAGGAGAGCCATAATGCTTCCCAGATTCCTGAGCCTAAGCCTCTCACACAAACAGGACATCACCTACAGCACTGCTTCACCCAAGATGTCCAGGCACATGCTTCCACACTTTACTCCAGGGATACTCACACACCAATCTTTGTTCCCCTCTCTGCTTATTTTATCCCACATTTTTCCTTCACACACAGAAAACAAAGCACATCTCAGTGTCTTTCTCTCTTTCATGACAGAGCTTTAATCCTCATTTGTTCCACCAAGGATGGTTTGTGTCCTCCTGTTCCAACACCCCAAGACTTGGAACGTGAACACTGCACTTAACACTTCCCCCATCACAGAGCAGGCTTAGGAAGAACCATCCATCCTGCTGGACACTGCCTGAGCCCACAAGGAACACTGTGCAGCAGTTTTGCCAAAATCCAACACATTGCAGCCTAACAACAGGTAAATTCACTCCAAAAGAAAACTAAACCATTTACGGGTTCCTCTTGCAAATCTGTTTATCAGGAGACAACTACAAGTGCAGCAGGTTATAATTAAGGCTTATTTAACACTGTGTAAGAGAGCATCATATGAATTCCACCAGACTGTTGAAATCCTGCATCTTAAAATATTCTCAACCCATCACAACCTCAAGCCAGGCAACAGCTGAGGTAGGGAGTTTTTCCAGCCAAACCCATCATTGTCCTTAAATCTCCAAGTACGTTAGAAAAGGATCTCCGTATGGAGATGGGAAGGCACGTTTTGTGTTGACACCTTCGGTCTCACTCTTGTATTTTCACCACCTGTGGTACTCATTCAAGTGACAGACACGGAACTGCAGGTGGCTTTGGACATTCCCTTTGCCATCGAGGTACATCCAGGGAACTGCTTATTAAACACTGCCCAACCCTGAACCCTCCTCCGCTGTTCTGCCAGACTTGGAATAAATTAGCTTGAAAAACTGAATCAGAACTTCCTTCTCCAACCCTCAAAATCCATTTAAACCACAAAGTTGATAAATACTGAGCACGTGCTTTCCCGGCAAAAGGATCAAACGGCCAAAATGTGAAGATTTCCAGAGAATCACAGAACGATTCGGGTTGGAAAATACCTTAAAGCCCATCCCATTCCACCTCCTGCCACGGGCAGGGACACCTTTCCACCATCCCAGGTTGCTCCAAGCTCCGTCCAACCTGGCCTTGGGCACTTCCAGGGATGGGGCAGCCACAGCTTCTCTGAGCAATACCCACCTCGGAAGGACCATTGTGAAGCAGCACACCCAAAGGCACAGGAATTAGCCCTAAAACTCAGCGTGCTGACACACAGGGGCCAAATACTCGGCGTGTGCCCGGCAGGAGCTGCTCGAGGGAGCGCTGCCCGGTCCCGCCGGGCCCTGCGGGTCCGTCCCTCGGGCACCGGCACGGCGCGGGTTACGCAAGCCGGGCACACCGGTTATGAAATACCGACGATTCCTCCTTCACCTCCGGCACGGGAAGCAGGGCACGGAGAGGCTCTGTCCCGGCTCTGCCCGGTACCGGGGCCCTGCCCGCGGGGCTCAGCTCCTCCCGCCCGATCCCCCGCGGGATGGGCTCGGCCCGGCCGCTGCCCCGCGGCACCGGGACTTGGGGGGATGGCGCGGGGAGCCCGTTCCCCAACCCCGCCAGGCCCCACCGGGCCCGCGCTCACCTGCGCTGCCGATTTCCANNNNCATGCATGGAGCTGGGGCGCAGCCGCGCGGGGCTGCGGCGGCCGGCGCGGGGCTGCGCTGGGCGGCGGTTCCTCCGCCGCGCTCCCGGCTGGGCCGCTCCCGGCGCTGCGCCCGGTGCCGCTCCCGGAATCCCCGGCGCTCCCGGAGCCGCTGCCGGCGCTCCCGGNGCGGAAGCGGCGGGGGGCTGTTCCCGACGCCGCGGTGTTGTGGTGTTTCCGTACAGCGCGTTATGTCCGCGGCGTTTTCTCCCTGCCGCAGCAGCTGCCGGGTGCGGCGGCTTCGGGGTTTCCAGCCCGGTCCCAAATGAACTCAGTTGATGTCTTCGTAATCCTCACTAATCCCCCCGGAGAGCCCCCGCGCCCTGGCCCTGGGGACGCGAAGTGTTCAGGGACACGCGGGGCGGGAGCGCCGGGAGCCGCCGGCACGGCCCGCACGCTGCCCCCGCTCCGGGTGCGGGGCCTGCAACGCTCGGAACGGCGGCGCTGCGGGAGCCAGAGGGCGGCCGGGCCCCGAACGGGCTCGCCAGGGGATGGGCACGGCCCCGACCCTGCCAGAGCTCAAGGAGCGTTTGGAGAACGCGCTCAGCACAGGGTGGGATTGTTGGGGTGTCTGTGCAGGGCCAGGCATTGCGCTGGATGATCCTTGTGGATCCCTTCCAATTTAAGGATACGCCATGATTCATGATTCGATGATTCACTGTATCAACATAAACTCAGAGCTTATGCTTGCCCTGTTCTCATTTTTTGAGATTTTTTAGCAATGTTCAGTACCACTTCGTTAGGGATTTGTTACACAAACTGGCACCAAGCGAGCAGAGGGGTGAAAGGGGGAAATGGCATGGGGGGAAGAGATTCGAATGTGACAGATGCAACAGGCTCAGTGCTGGGTCAGGCAGTGACACCTTTATTTCTATTTCCTCTGCCCTCAAAAGAGCTTTTTTTTTTTTTTGTAAGAACAGTATATTGGGGCTTGCCCAAGTGGGTTTGAACCTGCTACTCATTGTGAAGAAACGATGTCAGTTTTTCTGGTAGTGAGAGGGGCCCTTCCCCTGGGAAACAACTGGGAAAGTACTAAAGAACTGGAATTTTGGGCCAACAGAAGTTAAAGGTCCATAACAGGTCCATAATCCAAATATCAGGGTCATTATTACGAATTACCATTCTGAAGATTCCCAGCTGAATTAATCTTTAAAAGCATAAATTTAGTTTTCAGGTAAGTGACACAGTAAGGATTTTAAACCCATGCAAATTATAGGTAACCTACTAGAATATTTCCTTAACTGAAATCAGGACTTGGAAATGTGATCTCCAGGATGAAGCAGATACGTGGGAGAGAGGCATCTCTGCAAACACACATCCCTCAGGGGCAGCACATCTGGTCCCACAGCTCGGGCACTGTAATCAGCACCAGGGCTGGGGCTCAAATGCCAATCTAACACTTGAAACCAGTTTTCTGACCTGTTTTCCAGGACTCCAGACCCAGTGCACAAGGCACGATTTGCTGCCGTACCTCACACAGAAAAAGCCCCTTTAAAACTGCTAAAGATTCTGTTATGTAGCAGGAATTGTTTAAAATAGGTGATAGAACCCACAAAGCAGACAGGTGTGTGCAGGACCTGTACAGGTGCCCAGCTGCAGTTAGGTAAATTAAGTGATGAGTGCCTGCATGCCATTAGCAAGCACTTCCTTAAAATTCCTTGGCATTATTCAAAAACCCAGTTACAGCTCAACTGCTAAATCATTCATTGGCTTAAGGTCTGCCCCTGCATCTTTGTAAGGCAAAACAAAGAACTCCTCCAACAAAGAACTCAGAGGATGGCAAACAACCTCCAGTTCTGGACCCTAAAACTCAACCATAAGCTGCTGACATTGGAGCAGACTAGGATGTTTGCAAGAATTGCAAAGCTGGGAAATGTAAAACATGATGGGAAATGTAAAACATGAGGCAGTGCAGAAACCCAGAGGATTAAGTTTAACCTCAATCCAAAAGGAGTCTGAAATCTGTCCTTAAAGCACCTCAGAGCCAAGAGCCCCTGAAGCACTCAGTGAGGCTGGAGAACTGCAGATTTTGATGTACATTTCTGTTATCTAATAACCCAGGAGCCCGAAATCAGTCAGTTCTCAGGTGACATTTTAATAAAAAGTGGAATTGTACTGTATTCCCAGAAGTTCTAAGCACGTATTTGTTTGCTTAAGTGTTTCTCTCATTGAACTGAGATCTGGACAGTGAGGGGTGTCGGATCCTCCGCAGTGTCTGATGCAATTCAGCTCCACTCAGCGTTTCCCTGTTTGTCCCCCAGCCTTTCCTGAGGGAACGCCTGGGATGCGCATGTCCCTTCCCCACGCGATGTGACTCAGGAGTGTCACCCCGACATATTCACATTGCTTTTATTTAGGTCTTCTGCCAACAGTTACAGGGTAACAGACACTTGGGACTGCAAAGTCAAAGTTGCAAGCAAAAATCAGGACCAAGGCAAAAAAAAAAAATCCACAAAGGCAATTAAATCCAATATAAATACAATGTTCTGGAGCTCTTTAATCATACTGCTTTCTTTAATAAAGAGGTGGTTAGGATCTTACAGTATTTTCTTTTGGCCTAATCCAAGGATTTTGTTACTTTTCACCAGTCTTAATTCCACACATACAAAAAAAAAATTGATATTCAACCTTTAAAATATAAGCCATATTTTCTTAATAAAATAAGTTTTGTGCTGCTGCTTGTTTAGTAAGTACTGTACATCAACTGTTCACGGCTATTTAACAAATGGACCATACAGAATTCAAGCTAGAGCAAAAAAAACCCACAAGAAAAATAACAACCCAAACGGAGCGTCCTGTAAACACCCTATGTACAGTCCCACACTTGCTCATAGAAAGGAGGTACGAAAGGGGCTGGAAATCGAACACAAAAGCACTGGAGTCCTGGAAATTTTCTTTCACAACTATTGAAGTGCAAATCACTCAGGCAAGATATGAATTTCACTTGTTTATTGCTCTCCTGCTGTCTGGCTTCCCTTCCTGAAACAATCACATTCTTTTATTTCACACTGATTTTCCAAGAAGAAAACCTTCTGCGAGGCAACACTGGATGCTTGGGCTGTTTGAGACATCGTGTGTGATCCCAGAACACCCCAACTGCCCTGGAAGCTGTGGGGAGAGGGCAGAGCAGCCCTCCCGCCCCGTTCTGTTCAGATGTGAGTGAAACAACAGCATTCAACAGGTAAATGAAAGCTACTCCTCTTCCCACAGAACTGCATGCACTCGGCAACGCTTCCAGGCGCAGGTGGAACTCGTGCGCATTGGAGAAGGCAGAGACTCGGAGCTGATCGGGATGCCCGTGTGGGGTTTGTGGCTAACTACAGATCCTGATATGTACCTGGGGTAACACCTATCCGCTACAGGCAGCAAAACGCACCTCAACATGCAGCTACTCGTTTGCATCTCGGACAAGAGAGGGGGAGAAATGCCGATGCCGGAGCGCGGAGAGGGTACGGTGCATAGTCCGGTATAGAAAACATGCGGGTCACTCCAACCTCTCTAAACTTCTTCAAAGTGGAAACAGGGTTTAAAGGGCACAGCAGCTACTGAGTTTGGCTTTTTTGTTTATCCAAAACCATGAAAACCCAACGCAGAGGATGAAATAAGGGCAGAACACGATCTGCAAGTCAACAGCTGAGAGTTTCGGAAGCTGTGAAGCTTTTGTGTAGTTAAAATTGCTGTTAAAAGTAGGTGCTACATCAGCAAGTCTTCATTCATAGTTTTCTATGAACAGCCACCTTACAAATGAGTGCAAATCTTAAAGGTCCATTTTACATTTCAAGTCTCAAGGTTAAAAAAAATTGTTACAGAGCAACAAGCTGTTTCTGTAAATGCCCACACTATCTCTTTTCAAATGGTTAAAAATGGCACGTGCTATGCCACAGCTACTAAAAGACATTTCAGAATTCTAGACCCAACTAAAACACTAAAATTAAAACGAGGAACCAAAATACCTTTGCCCCTCACTGCAGAGCAGCAGCCAGGCGCATTCCGGTGTAATGCTGGTGAACAAACTGATTTGCAGAGAGAACCTTGACCTTGACCCCGATTTTATTCTTAATGAGGAGCTTTCTAACACCAGGTGAGCGGGAACAGCCCCTCTGAGATTGTTTTGCTTTCAATGAACATAAGTCAGAGTTCGGAGGATGAGATGGAGGTGCTGATTGGTGTCACTATGCAGGCACTTGTGTAGAGGAATGTAGGCTTCTCATGTTGACACTTAGTGTTGATGTGTTCCCTACGTGCTCTAAAAGCCTTCCTAAGAGTTCCCTACCCCTACTGACCACGGACAGGTCCTGGTCTCCTCCCCGTCACCTTGAGGATATACAGCAGTGGAGGTTGACACAAGGTGCAAAGGAGGATATGAACCAAACACTGTGGTCTTGAGGAAAACAGGACTGTGCTAAACGTAGGATCTTCACCAAACGTGACATCAGTGGGCTCAGCACTTAGTTTGCATAGCATAGTGATGTTGTCACTGTTCACAAACACGTTGCCCCAAAAGAAAACGGGAAGAGTGAATTCCCGGGGTTAGGACAGCTCAATGGGCCAACATGACCGGTGTGGTTTTCATGAAGGCAAGGCAAGTTTCAACGTCAGAAAGTACAAACCAAAGAGGTGTAGATGTGCTTCTGTCCACACGTGGGCCAGGGGCAGCGCTCGCGTGGGGCCGCCTGGGAAACACGTTCGGCAGGAAAATGATACCAGAGCTCTTCCCCTCAGAACGTGGCAGGAGCGTGCGCCTCGTTTGTCTCTTGAAGGAAGCGCTGTGAACACTTTCACAGAAAAAACCCCAGATAATGTGCCCGGATTACATTGGTACTGAGCTGCCACCACGGCCCCGCCACCGTGTGTACGGTCACTGTGCAGCAAAATGGGTCTGAAAAGCAGTGACCAGGTTCCTGTGGGGAAAAAGGCTGTTTTCCTGGTACAAGCACAAATCAGGAGTTTCCCCCATGACAACAACAGGGATTTCACCATTCTAAGGAACAATCTGGTGTGCTTTCAGAATAAAAACCCTGGGCATGAGAGCAGTGATACCATGACACAAAGAGCAGCAAAACCTAGCAGCAGAGAGGGTGGGAGCCTGGAGGTGCTGGAGGTGGGGATGTGGTAGGTGGGAAAGCAGCCGGCCCAGGCAGACACGTGCCGAATGCACACGGGCAATGGGCACTGTGAAGCACCCGGCACAGCACAGGCTGCAGTTGGCAGCACTCGTCGGACAGAAACGTTGGAGAGCTGTGGCGTGAGCACACAGCCTCAGGAAGTGAGGGGATGTAAACTCTGAGAATGTTAATGACTTGTGGATTTTGGCAACAGACTCAATATCGTATAAAAATAATGTTTAGTAAAAAAATCCCGGTGTCCATCATAAAAGTTCAGGGGGGGAAAAAAAAGAAAGAAAAACATGGATAGCGCTTTCTGTCCTCATGGGATGGAGATGCCCCCATTTGTCAGAAACAGTTTTAAATAACAAGTAGTACATTGGAAACAAAAATGGGTCAGCAGCCATTAAACGTGTCCTGTATGAAAGTGCACATCTTTCAATGGGGTTTAACCACCGTGAGGTCGTGATCTGACACAAACTGCAACTGAGGACCATAGAAATTAACTCCTTCTGATGGAAATATGGACCACCATCAAGACAAGATTACTAGTTTCCTTACAAGATTAAAAACATTGAAATTTTGCAGCATCATAGTAAGGCACTCACCCATGGGAAAGTCTGTGACTGTTGCTTTGAGCGGCAGCAGCTGACTAGCTTGTAACACGAGGAAGACAGTTTTCAGTTCTGAGCTAAGTGCTAGGGTGCCTTACATTATCCAGGGGGAATTACTCGGGGGCAGGGAACTGTTAGTGTTACAATTCTCCTATAAACTAGTTGGTTGTTTGTTTTTTTTTCCCTCAACCCATTAAAGCATCTCATAATCTAAAATATTAGTTTTATAAATCTAGTCTTCTGTTTTAAGGCTCTAAAAATCCCCTCCCCCCAACCCCCACAAAAAATACCTACCAGCGCCTGGTGGGCAACGGAGGACCAAAGCCGCCAGTTCACAGTCAGGAGTCTCTAGTATTGCATCTTAAAAATGAAAACCTGCTTCCGCCTCCCGGGAGTTTTATCCCTTCCCTTGAATGCCTTCATGTGTTTGGTCAGGTCAAAATTTAGCAAAGCCAGAAAAAATTAAAAAAATAATCATCATCATCATCAGTCTCTTCCAATCCTAGAAAGGTGTTGGATCATTCTGTCCCATGGTGCTGGTCTCCTGCCTCGAGTCGACACTGCCTGCCCTGCAGTGATTTCTCATTGGAAAAAAAAAACAAGGTGTCCCAATGCTTCCTTTTTTGTATGGCTCCTACAAATCTGAAAGCTTTCTTGAGTGAGGTAACAAAAGTTAGGCTTTCAAGCAAAGTACATGGTACGTAAAGTGTCCTGATGAACCTGCACAGCCTTCGCCAAGGCCTGGGGGTCTCTGCCGTTGCTCTGTCCAGATATATGGCTGCCCTCGCCACTGAAAATCAAGGAAATCACTGCGTAATTATTTCATATTTTTCCCCCAGGAACACTGACAAACTCCCCTGGAGATGGGGATCACCTGAGTGCTGGCAGCACAGGAACTCATCTCACTGCAGTGCACAGGGATGCTGTGCATGCTGGTGACCGTGCCTGTACTGCAGATTCCAGCACCTTGAGGCAGCTGGAAATGCTCAAATATCCCAGGAATGCTCCCACATGCCTGGGATGAGCTCAGGATAGGATTTAACCCTCCCTTTATCCCCGTTCCCCCTGTGCTGGGCCTTAAGAGGATGCAGCTACATGCAGGTCTTCCCCTAGAAAGGCTCTGCTGCAGCACTCTCAGACACAGGCACTTTCAATCATCAAGGTCCCCTGCCCATGCCTGGCTCTGCCCTCCCAGGGCCATGGGCTGTGCCCCTCACCTGTCGTGCTCCTTATCCACAAGGTGGTACCGTGCCCGGAACGCCACCAGCCGGGCGTAATAGGCTGGGGCCGGGATGGAGACGGAGCGGGTGCAGCGCACGTAGGTGTGGCACAGCTGGTACGTGAGGATCTGCAGCTCGTCCGCCGTGAACCGGTTGTCATCCCAGAGCACGTAGTAGTGGGACGGCCGGCTCGTGCCCTGGGAAGGAGGGGGCCGGTGTGAGAGATGCTGCTTGCACCTGGACGCAGCTGCCTCGCATCCCCATCAGCCCCTCCCTGATCCAGATGATCTGTCAGCCAGCCTAGGCAGGAGGGATGCCTGTGCTTCCCTGTTCTGAGTACACGGCAGCGAGGCAGGAAAGCCCTTGGCACCGAGGTGCAAAGCAGTAGTAATGCTGCTGCCTGGTCTGCTCCCTCTGTGCCACACAGCCCACTGCATCCCCCACTGCATCCCCACCGGCCCGGGCCACCTCCCGCTGTCTGCGCAGGGGAGGGGAAGCTGAGCAGCCTCCCTTCTGGAAGCAGCTGCAGATTACATGAGTGCAGTTTTTCCAGTCCAGTTTCTGACTAATCTTGGCTGCCTGCAGCCAGGCAGCTGCAGAGCAGGCAGGGACGTCTGGCCTGGCTCTCCCACCCAGCAGGTCTCTGCTGATGACCAGGCACCCCAGTGAGCCCGGCACACTCAGACACCAGCTGACAAGCTGCTGAATTGGCTGCTCTGAAGGAGAAAAATCTCTTAGGAGAGACCCTTGGCTCCAGGAGAGAAACTGAGTATGTGCCACACAATGCAGCAGCAGCACAGACCTGGCACCTGCTTGGCAAACCACCGCAGCAGCGGCTCAGATCCAACTACCCTCAAATCCAACTGCCCACGTCTCCATGCTAAAGGGAGGCTGTGACAGGGCCAGGACAAATGCACAAGAGCACAGTCTGCAACAGCAGCCAAAAAACCCAGCAGCATCCCAAGAGCCAGGGCTGGAGCACGGTACCTGAATGCCTGCATGACTGCACAGGTAGAAGTCAAACTCAAAGGGGTGGGTGATGTTGGTATCCACTGTTGTTCCTGCTGGGATGTTCCCACTCTTTCCAATCTGCAGGGATTAGAAAGAGATCCAAGCATTGCAGAGTTTGGTTATTTCCAGTTGCCAAGAGCACTATCCTTAACACAGCTGCCCTGCCCCAGGACCACAGTAGAGGGTCCCCATCTCTGTTTGAGGTGTAGATATGGTCTCCAAGTGCCCATTCAGTGGGGACAGAAGCAGCTCATCCTACTCTGCTCCCTGCCCAAATAGGCCTGCTAGCATTTTTTGCAGGCATCAACACCAGGCACAACATGGAGACATAGCCAACAGCATGGGAAAGAGAGCAGCAGGGTAAGGGCTGGGTAGGCACCCATCCTACTACAGAAATGAGGATTAAGTGAGCAAACCTCTAGGGATTTCTGTAGAGCATGTGCTGGAGTCTGTGCCATAAGGTACTGGGGCTTTTACATCCTGATCAAAAACTGTCCTTAGTTCCCATGATTAAATCTGACTGCTCGTGTGGAGCAGTCTGGTTAGACTCAATCTGACCATTACATTTAGATGCAATCTAGGAACAGTGACAGCAATCAACATTACTGCAGAGCGCACATGAACAAGCTGTGAGCAAGCAAGGGGTTATTCAGACTGTCATGTCAGCAACTCCAGCTATCACCAAAACAACAGATGTTTTCAAGCTGACAGAGGCTATTTCAAGAGTCACCAGGATCATCAGCACGCAGTAACTTATAATAACAGCTAACAGCTGGCTGGGGCTCTAGAAGCAGACTAATCCATGTGGCTGTAGGAGTCCACTGAGCAGCACGTTTCATTCAGAACGAGCTCTCCCTGCCAGTGGTGAGATTTCCCCTTGGCAAAGCCAGGGCTGGCTCTCCTATGAGACAGGGATGAATCAGCCGCCTCCAGCCCTGGCACCCTGCAGCACTCACCCTCTCGTTCTTGTCTGCACAGAAGAGACGGGTGTGATGCCTCTTCTGGACGACGATGTAGGTGATGCCAGGCTGGTAATCCTTTTCCAGTTTGATGCAGGCGTCTCGGATTGCCAGGAGCTCATAGTGAAGGATCTGGAGAGACAAGGGCACACAGAATGAGGGGACACGCCAGCACCCAGCTGTCCCTGGGCACCCTTAAGGAACCTCACGGGAGCAAGTGCAAACCTGGTGGCCAACAGGGATCTGAGGGTTCCTCACCTGTGGGAGCTGCCCCTCAGGAACACCATCGCGGTAGAAGATGATCCTGGTGGGTTTGAAGCGTGTGGATTTGTAGAACTGGATGAGGAGCTCCCTCACCATGTAGGACAAGTCCTCAATGATCTCTTGGCGAGGACGCTGCACGCGCACCGTGGCACAGTACCGGCTCGGGTGGGCGTCCATGCTGCCCACAACCTGCAGCAACAGACAGGCCAGGCCCATGTCTTACACCAGGAAGGACAGAGGGGATGTGGGACATTCCCAGGCTCCCTGCTTCCCACACACACTGCTGGACATGGGCAGAGCACCTGAACTCACAGATCAGAGGGGACAGCAAACACTGAACAGGCAATCAGTGCCCAAAAGGGACATCTCTGGTCATGACCACATCCTGATGTCACACTCTGCCATGCCCTTTTAAACATTAGTGGGAACTTCCAGTGAGACAATTTTGGTTGGTGCCACTGAATGCCATGCTGTGGGTGACTGCTGCTGCTCTGCCCTTGCTTCACTTCTCCTGCCTGGCAGTGAGAGGGAGTGGGGCTGCCCAAGATGGCCAAGGGCTGCCCCAGACAGCCATGGGCTGCCTAAGGACATGGTGGGTCGAGTCACTGCATGGCAGCCATTGAGCAGGAAATTCCCACTGCAGGGCAGGCAGACCTCAGACATGTCAGAGCAACAGGTCAGGGGCAGCTGGGCTTGGCTGTGACACAGGGCTGGGGGCACAGCGTGAATCAAGTGCTGGCCCATGCTGGGGAACACCCAGCTGCCTCACTCCCCACACTCAGCAGTGACTGTGCCATGTGCCCCATGTCCCCCAAGCAGAGAAGCACCACAGACTCCACATCCTCAGCAGTGTGAACATGCTGCCCCTGCCCTCCCCAACACTTTCACTTTCACTTTGCAAACAGCTCTGGGGTTGGGGCTCCCCCACTGGAGCCAATATGTACAATGGAAACTGTTCCTTTAGTTTCAGCCACAGACCCACTGCTATTGTCCAACCAGCAACCAAGGACATGGTCAAGTTGCTCCAAAGGCTCTACCCTTCTCCTTCCCTGCAGCTTCAAAAAAGCCTTCACAAAAATTAAGAAGAAAGCCCCAGTGGTCCTGCACAAACCACAAAAGATATTTTCAGAGGGGAAGCTCTGCCGCCAGGAAACAGACTGTTCTGTCCCACCCACACCTACAGCAAACAGCCCAAAGCCTTTCCCAACTCCTTCTAATTAAGAAAAAAACACTCCTCCAAAGACGCATTTGCATGCCAAGGAAAACCTGAGCTGTGAGTCCTGGAAAGTTAAGAACTTAATAGGAAAATGCTGACGTGCTTATCCTGCATGGCAACGAGCACAGGGCAGTGTCTCCTAGCCCAGTGGAGGGCACAAGCTGTCCCTGGCCCTGCTGACACTGAGCACCACTTCACCCCATGGATGCTCATTTTTAATTTGAGAAGAAGGCAAATCCTCCTCCACAAAGGGCTCAGAAGCCCAGTCACCCCAGTTTCCAGCATGTCCCAAACCCCAGCTCTCCAGCAGGGGGAAGGTCCCTGAAGGGCTGCAGCTGGACAGGGATGCCCCGGGATGACTCCATGCAGCACCAAACTCCCGGCACTCTCAGGGCCATGTTCGGGGCCGGCACACCACGAGCCCCATCTGGTGGCAGCTGCCAGTCTCCCTGCGGCTCCCAAAACCTGCAGCTTCCCTGCACGGAGAGGCAGGAAGGGATCGGGACACAACTTCCCAGGACTGAGATAAAAACACCTGACAGGGTACAGGCCCACCCCGAGAAGTGTCATCATGGGGACAGCAGTAACACACGGACACGTGAGTCCCATTCCAGCTCCTGCATGGTTTTTGGGCACCAAGCTGTGAACTTACAGCTGTTATGGAGGGTTTCTTCCCATCTCCTGCTGGCGGGTGAGTGACATCAGCCCCGAGGAAGATCACTGGCTGCTGAAAGACAGCAGAGCTGGTGGGAGAGAAGAGAAAACAAGCAGTCAGCCTTTGGGGCCATCTCAGGGTGATGTACAACCCAATGGAGATGAGCAGACGCTATCAAGGCTATCTCCTGACCTCCACCTCTGGCTTGCACACATCAACAGCTCGTTATCAACAAGGTGAAACAAGTTACAAACCCCCATTTCAACGAGCTACTTTATAAAGGCCCTCTCTTCACCATGTAAAGCCACGCAGGTAGCACCACGAGGGACTTGGGGTACAACCTCAAAACTATGAGAGGCAGTGGCTGTACGAACCGCTGGTGAGGCACAAGGATATTGTTGATCCCGCCAAGCTTGACGTTGATCTTGAGGCAGAGGTTGGAAAGGGTCTGTGGGGAGGTTTTCACCACATTCTTGACCTGGACGCACTGTGTGGCCATTCCGAGGAGAGTGTCCCCAACACGCTTCACTTCGGCTGTGGGCAAAGGAAGCAGGTGAGCTCAAGGCAATCAGCCCTGCACCACTTCCAGCAGCACCCTCGGGAACGGGGAGAGACAGCCCTGCAGGAGCCAGGCCTGCTGAGCCAGCCCAAAGCCCTTCTCTCTGTGCTCGCCCCAGACGCACCGTACACCGGCGTCTTCCCTGGCAGGATGACAATGATGAGCTGAAGCCCTGAATAGGTGTTCTTGAGGTGTCGGAACATGGGCTCCACGCTGTCTGCACCCTGGGCGTACTTGCAGAAGCAGGGCTGGCCCTGGATCGGCATCCCGGCGTCCTTGGAGATCTTGCGCAGCTGGTCTGTGAAGTTCCTGTGCCGGGAGGAGAAGCCGTGAGCCCTGAGCCCTCCTGCACGCCAGCTGTGCCACCGAGCATGGAGCCCCACGGGCGAGTGCTGCAGCACGGCACAGAGACAGGGCCATCACATCACCTATTGGTGGCTCTATGGCACCCAGCACATGCATGGCACAGGAAACACAAGACCAGCACATGTCAGGGCTGAATTGTCCCCTCTCAGTGCCCTCTTACCCACGTACTGACTCTTCCTAATGCAATGGAGCTGAGCCCTTCCCCCTTAGGAAGAAGGGGAACAAACCCGCTGCCTGCAACTGCTGATTTCCAGGTGACTGCAAAGCTGATGCCAGGCTGCACTTACCACAACTGAGCCACACTCTGGATTTTTGGAATGCCAAGGACTGATCTGATGCAGCGAGAGCCAGAGGGAACACAGGGCTCACAGCTCTGCTGCAAAGTGATCATGGGAGGAATGCAGTGTCACTCCCACCTGCACCCAGGTACTGCAGACGTGGACACTCTGAGCTCCTCCAAATCCCAAACACTGACCATGCCAGAAGAGATACACAAAGCACTCACCTCAATGCATCTGCTCTCAGTCAGAGAAACCTGAGGCCCCAGAAGAATCCAAAATCAAAGAGACCATTTTCCTAAATCAAATAAACTGGTCCTGCTCTTTATCACTTTTCTACAGAAACAGATTCTCTAAACTACCGAAGCTTTTCAGAAAGCCCAAAACTTCTCTGTAATAACTCATGGGAAATTAGGATGCTTCCTACATGAATTACATAATTTCAGATTATTGGGGAAATTTTTAATCCTCAGAACTGCTTCTCTCTGAGGAGACTCATACTAGAAGAGTTCAATACAGCTTTAAAGTTGGCAGTTTCATCTCCCAGTACTGCAGCACCCTGATGCAAAGAGTAGATCGGGGAGAGCCTGACTGACAGCTCACAGGTACTCACTCCAACCTGGCATCTTTGTGATGGCTTAGGGACTATTTGCAGCTGGGACAAACAGTTAGGCTCTCTGGATAAATCAAAAGCAACAAAAACTGGACACCCACATCAGATTGGTACCACAAGCAGTGGAGGTCCCTGCAGCTCCAACAGTGGTGATGCTGGACATGCAGTCCCCGGCTGCGAGCAGCAGTGTGGCCACCTCTGGAGCCACAGCCCCTCTGGCTTCCCCCACCCACATGGGCTGCCCTTTTCCTTACTTCAGCACCTCCTCTCGACACTGCTTCTGCGGGGCAAAGCAGGCAATGGCCCAGACTTTGATCTCAATGCCGTTGTAGAACTGCTTCCCTCGCATGTCCCACACGCCCTGGTTGGGAGTTGCAATGGCCCGGTTCTGCAAGGCAAACAGAGGGTCAGAGCGCGGCCGCAGCCTGCCCGGCCCCGCAGCCCCAGAGCCCCTGCACGGGCTGGGGCTGTGCTCCCTGTCCCAGTGCTGGAGCTGGAGCTAACTCCCTGCCAATGGGCCATCCACAGCCTCAGCTCCTCAGCAGTGACAGAAAATTCTGTCTGTGACAGCTGACCTATGCTGAGCACCCCTGTCTTCATCTCATCACCAATGACTCTTGGCTGCAACTTTCAGAACCAGTTATATTGCAAAAAAGTCAAAAAACACAAAGCCAAGGCACTTTGATAAAACATTCCAGCTTTAACATGAACATAACACAACTTTTGCTCAGAAACAGTGTTTCCAGGTGTTGACAGCATCTCCCTGCACAGCACAGCCCAGCCCAGGCAGCCCCACTTACCCGGCCTCCATACTGCAGGATGGGAGCCGGCAGGACCCGCCCTGTCACCTCTGTCATATCATCCTTCACCTTGATCCCAAACTCCTGAATGTATGGATCCAGGTTGTAGCTGGCATTCTTCATCTGCAGAGGGAAGGAAGGGCCATAGGAGGGAGTCAGACCAACTGCTGCAACCCAGGCAGCTGCAGCTGGCCAGGAAATATGGGCACCTGAAGCTCCACAGAGCTGCAGGTGGAGCAGCTCTGACAGGGGAGGTCAAGCAGATCAACACTGAGGCCCAAACCCTCTCCTGCAAAACTGACCCACGGGGACCTGATTTTGAAACACACTAACCAATGCAACTAACAGCACAGCCTACTCCTGAGATTTAAGACTTCAACAGGAAGGTTTAGACTGGCAAGAAATTTATCAAGAGTCCCAGAAAGAATACCAAACGTCCTTAGCTTCAAAAACCCAGATGTACGCATTTGGGGAACAACAGCCCCGTTAACCAGTGGCCAGGCAGAGACAGAGTTCCTGTACTGCAGCCCCACCACACACAGCCCCACATACACCCACAGCCACAGGCATGTCTCTGTTTCCCATTTTTAGTTACAGCTTCCTTTGGGTCAGGTTCCATCAGTGCAAGGACCTGAATTTGCTGCACGTGCATTTGCATGGTCTCTTTGAGCTGGGCTCGCCTCTGCCAGTGTCCATTACATACACACAGGTACCTCTGCAGAGGCATTCAGTGGGAAGAGGGGGATAAACACCACCATTAACCTCACCAACAACTCAGCAGGTCACAGCTCTCCACCACAGAACAACTGGAGCAGGACCATGGCAAAGTCCACCACAGACACGATGCCATAACCTGCCACTGGTGCCAAGCCCCAGCCTTGCCCTGCCAGGGATTTGTGTCACATACCAGGCGACTGATCTCCTCCTGCCTGTCTGGGGCAGACCTGGCTGTTGCTTTTATCATGGTTGATGTTTGATTGTCCGTGAGCTTCTTGATACACCGCTGGCCTGCCACAATGTTACACACCTGCAGGGGGAAGGGACAGACAGCAGCCATGTGTTGGGGACAGGTAAGACACAAGGGGACCACAGCTGAGCACAGTCCCAAACCACAGGTGCCAACACTCACCTCCAAGGGAAGGTACGTGTGTTTCTGTTCCTGGCCAACCTGGAGACAGGGCAGGTGAGGGTATTTCAGCTGCAGGTTGTATTTCTGCTTGAAGTACTGAGCCACTGTGCACTCCACTGTCTGACCACTCTCCAGCTGCAGTGGGAACCTGGCAGAGGCAGGACACAAGGGATGCACCTACTCAGAACAGACACTTCCAGACCTCAGGCACTACGTACTGTGGCTGGGAAGAGGGAGCTGCCATACAACAAAATAAGAAGGACAACAATGGTATTTTCAGAAATGGAGTCAGAAATACTCCTACCCCAGCGTGGGACTGAGGTCCCTAAATAAAGCTCTCCCTCACTAATCCAGTTAATCAGGGCAAATGTTTATTGCAGAACGTGCCACACGTGCCATGGTTTGGCACAAAAATACAGATCACTGGCACTCAGGAGGGCTTCTGTCCTCCCTGGGAGTTGAACTGAACTCCAGGGAAAGGCTAACTGGCCTCTCCAGGTACAGGACAGCAGTTCCAGGGTGGGCAGAGGGAGGCAGGAGGGAAACATTTCCCTTCAGAAACAAGGGGGAAAAAAAAAATCAAACTCCCTGGCTGCAGGGCTGAGAGGTGACACGACACTCACAGCTGGAGCACAATACTCATCCTCAGCCAGCACCAGCTGCTCCCAGCTCCATAAAGAGCTCCATGAAAATGCAGAATTGACCTGATATTCTGTAGAGAAGCAAAATTACAGGAGTGCCAGGCTGACTACATCAGCGAGGTGCCACATTCCTCCTGCGCTCACCAAGCCCCAAGGTTGTGACCCACGGATGCTGGTGCACAGGAGACACTGAGGGGTGCCCAGGCCTAGCCTGCTCCCAGGCACACACAAAAAATTCCAAGGCAGACACTCGTGTTAGCCACTGACAAAGTCTCTGCTCTGGCAGTGAGTATTTTAAGAATGAAGAAAACCAAACCCGGAGGTAAAAACTAGGACAATTCCTGGCATGTCAGCTCCTGCCCGCCGCCGCGCTCCGCCTGCCAGACACAGCATCCTCTGCACTCCCATCTCCCTGCATCCCACTCCACACATGGCACAGGGCTGCAGAGCCCCAGACACGTCTCCTTTTGCCATCAAAGACTGGAGCTTCCTGTTCAGCTCTCCCTAACGACGCCAGCAGCTGTTAACACGGAGAACAGCATGGATTTTTCCAAGGGCATCTGCCCACCCGCCTTACGTCTGGTGGCTGGCTGGCCGTCGGGTAACGTTACACACACGGTATTTCCTCTTCATCTGCCCACAGTGGGTCACCTCCACCTTCAGACCTGATGTGGGACAGGGAGACATAGCACAGTCATGGTTAAGATGGGAGCAATTTCCCTTTGCCTAACTTCCCAGGGATACTGCCAACAGCTTCCTTAACTAATTTCTTGCTTGCAGATACCCCAACATTAGCATGAGGGAGGCAGTGGTGCCCCACAAGGCATTTAAAATGTGCAACCCCTGTAGTCCCACCTTGCTGCAGGGGCTGGATGGGACACAAACCACAGACAGTGACAGGGGACAGGTTCCAGAGCTCCCTGGGGGCTCTACCTTTGATCTCCTTGGTGAAACGCACTCTCTGTGAGTCCGTCAGGGGCTTGGGCTGCTCGTCGATGTTCCGGATGTCCAGCACCTCACACATGAACTCGATGACAGGCTGGGCTTTGTAAAAGGCAGTGGCCGACACTGTGGGATAGACATCACAATGTGTGTCTGCTCTCAACCAGACTTCCCAAATACACCCAGCCCTCCCACTGCAGCTCCCCAGCATGAGAAATAACATCACCATCGATGTTGAGCATCATCTTCCACATGGCAGGCCGGACTGACTGGTGGAAACCGAACCAGACCTCCCTGCCCCCTCCCAGGGGGTGGTAGTAGCCTTCAGGCGGGGAGAAGAAGGAGCGGCCAACAGGGGTGTACCTGTGAACCAGGGCAAACCATGTTAATGGCACACACTGGGCCCACGGCAGCACCCCCAGATCCCCGAGCTGGCACTCACCCTGCCAGCTGCATCACCCCCATCTATTTCTTTTGCAGGAGCACCCAAGGACATGGCTGGCACAGCTGCCTCCTCCCATGACTGTCAAGGCCAGTCCCTACCACAGCAGCCTGCCAAGGACAGCAGTCCTCTCCCCTCCCTGGCACAGCCCCATTGCCCCTCAGTGCTGGTACCTCATGGAAGCCAGGTGCCTCATGGCAACATCCAGCGCCTGGACAGACTCCAGTGGGACGGGGATCTGCCCGCTGACCAGGGCCTCGTGCAGCATGCGCCAGCTCACGATGGCCATCCATTTGATTGAGACCTTAAATATCCTGTCCTTGCCTTCCCCTGGGATTGTCACCTCGAAGTCAACCTGGGTGCAGGAGGGAAGGCACAGTGACCACGACATCCCCACAGGGATGAGGCGAGGTCATTTTCTGTTGGTCTTTACCAGTCAGGAGGGAGGTCACAGTGCCCACATGGGGCTCGCTGCCCCCTCTTACCCGCTCGTTCCCAATGGGTAAGGCCGTGACAGTGTAGATGTTCTTCTTCCCATCATAGACTGGTTTTCGGTCACCAAAGATCTGCGGTTTGAAGTGCTGCACCATGTACTCCACGACTTCCCTACACAGGCAAGACAGAGGGGCAGGAGGAGAGAAGGGAGAGGTTTGTTTTGTCACTTTCTTTACAGCCTGATACCTTCTGCAACCTGTCCAGTCCACCCCAGTCTCCATCCCTGGGGCAACTGAGAGCAGAGCTGAGACCACTGGGGCAGGAAAGCCCCTGGACAAGCAGCCACATGCCTTGTCCCACAGCTCAGTACATTGGCTTTGACAGAAGGAGTGTACATGGCACTGGGGGGAAGACAGAGTGTATATGGCACAGGGGAACACACAGTGGCTGGAGCTGCCGCAGTGTGAATCGCTGCCAAAAGCACATAGAGCATCTGCTGGCCAGCCCTCAGGGCACAGAGCTCCCCAGGCTTCGAGGGCAGGAGGGGACAGGCAGCAAAGAGCACATCAAAAAGAAAAACAAAGAAAAGTACACGATGGCCCGAGGTCTGGGCTTGCTATTTTTACATCAGGGATTGTTGCCAAAATAGCACAGCTGCTTTGGAGCAGCAGGGACTGTGCTGAGGCTCCAGACCCCTGACGGTCCCAGGCCAGGAAGCAGCACTGCTGCACAAACATGGCTGGGGGGTCCAGCCACCTGTGGGCATCATACAGTGCCATGATCCCTGCCACTGCTGTGACCCCTGCCATAATGATCACCCTAATGGCTTCTACTGCAAAGACAGAGACAGGCACTTATAGAGCCTCCACTAGGAAACTGGAAGCAGGGAACAAGTGCCAAACCTCTAATACTTGCCTTACCTGTTGACTCTGCGTGGACATTTATCGGGTTTGATATCCACTTCATAATGATACACATCGATCTTGGGAATGTCCACTTCAAAGTAATTGGCCAGGAGCTTGATGGGCTTCCCAACAGTTCCTATCCCAGGCCGACGTGGTGCTTGAAACACCTGCTGCAAGGGGGGCAGGTATGCGCCTGCAGCTGTGGGAAAGAGCACAGGTCAGGAGGGCTGCCAGGGACCCCACACTCAGACAGACAGCCAGATCTCAGAGAGTCACAGCGCTCTCCATCACCACATCCTGAACTGGAAGGTCTCCCACTACCCCTCCTCCTAGCAGAAGGTGGCAGTGGCAGAATTCAGAGCAGCACACCAGGAAGCAGCTTCCCTGGGCACCATCTGGGGAGCCCTGGTGCCAGCCGAGCTGTTGAAGGGCAGTGCCAGGGCACAGTGGCCTCACCAACTCCCTTGGCACAGGCTCCAGCACTGCCACCTGCTATGGGAGAGCAGCACCAGCTCCATCATCACAGTGCCCCTTTCCAAGGGGGTGCAATTCCCTGGATACTCTGTCAGCAGGGACATACAGACACATGTGTTTCCCTTCCATTCCCCAGCAAATTCCAACTCACTGCTGGAGGGAGGATGCCACAAGAAACAGGAAGTGCATTATTCCATCTGCACTACACAACTGTTGAATTGATGGGTTTTGCACAAAAAAACCCCAAATCAAATCCAAACCAATCCCAAATCCCCACTTGAAGCAGTGTGGGGACCTGTAGAGAGGGAAATACCAGTTTTTCCACAATTCCCATTACATAGACTCACTTATTAAGTTCAGGAGATGCAGGATGGCACCAGCACATGCCTACAGGACTGAGCTGCATTTCTAAATCAACAGCACCCTACGACTCAAATGTATCTTAAAATATTGCCAAGGAATTATTCCATCCTGCTGCTCTCTGAGGTGAGCTCTGCCCTTCCTGCCCCATTCCTACTTTGCCCATCTCCACCCCTCCCAGTTTGCACCATCTATTTGTTCCTCAAACACTGTGAGGTCCAAGCCAGCTGGGCCGGTGCAGGCATTGAGTGTGGGGGTATGCGGAGCGCTCCATCTGCGCGGCCAACTGTCCACGTCGGCCCACAGACAGCAACCCAGCTCCAATTCAAGCTCCTGAACACATGGTGCTTTTAGCACCCCTTTCTCCCCTCCACTTTCTTTTAAAATCCAAATTTCCATTCCAGGCTAAAAATATCAGAAGTAGAAAAACAGTAGAGCAGCAAACTAAGCTTCAAATTTGCCTTTTACTTTTGCACCTAAACTTCGCAAGACTTTTCCTGCCCATGGAAGGCCACCAGAGCTGCAAGACAGCGAGGGGATGGGAAAACTCTTGTGAGCATCCAGGGGCTGAACTGCAGAAGTTAATTATCCAAAGCCAACCTCTGCTCTTGCTTCTGCCCTGCAACAGGAGCTCAAAAAACCCAAAATCTGCCAGGAGCCCCAAGCCTGGGCTCACCTGGCCCCAGCACCTCCTCAGACAAGGCAGCACAGGACTTGGAGCAAAGTGGGGATCCCTGAGTCCACTGCGGGGCTCAGACCCTGCAGGCACCCACAGCTGCCCCAGGACAGGGTGACTGCCAGCCGCCCCCAAAAAACATCTGCGCTGCACTTCGGAAGAAGCTTATTTGAAGGAACTGATTTTCAGATGAGCTGCTCCCGGTGTAAGTCATGTCTCCACATGATTAACATTTCTTGGCAGTGGCCAGCTCCCTGGCTGAGAGCTGATGCATTTTTAAATCATGGCTCACAAGCAAAGAGGTATTTGCCAGTGCTGCTGGAGCCTCCAGTCCCTGAGTTTGACTGAGGAACCATACCGCCCACCTGCAAGATCTGTCAGGGGACAGCAGCTCTCCACTGCCTTTCCTGCAGCCACACCAAGGCCAGCACCCACAGCTTCTCATCTTCTGGATCATCTCAGCCCCCAGACAATCCTGGCAGCCATGTGTGAGCAGGACAGCACGCAACTCCATGTACCCATGGTAAGCCCGCAGATGGCAGGGAACATAGGGCAGTGGCCACAGCTTGACAGCTGCTCAGTGGCACTTGGGTGCCCAAGAGGAGCTGAAGCCAGTTAGGGGCTACCAGGAGTTGCAGACCAATTTGCCCCACACCAATCCCACACTTGGCACTGCTTCAGTCACTCCAAAACTAAGGCTTATCCATGCAAACCCTTTTGCCAGACGCTTCATGAACATAACACCCTGCAATTAGGCTCCTGAATCACAGGTGAAGGAAGGAGCCAGCCTCCAGCAACACGAAAGTTGGCTCAGAATTTTGATGGGACACAGGAGATACAGCAAACACAGGGTAAGATAAATGGGCAGAGTGGCCAGAGGGAGCAGCACCTGATGGCACAGGAGATGCTCTGCAAAGACCAGGGCAGGACCATGACCAGCATCAAGGATGGGCAAGTTCACCCTTGGACTGACTCACAGAGTTTTATTTTGGTGACCACAACACACGGTCCCTGAATGTGACAAGCCAAAGCAGCTGCCCAGGCAGCACCTCCAGCAGATGAGCCAGGCTCTCACCCAGCCTTGGCTGCTTCCGCTCAGGTGGGAGAGACCCCAAAGCCCTTTGGTCAACGTGCAGGCTTGGCTCATCCTTTCACATGCCACATTCCTGCCCTGGAACACTCAGGGTCCCTCCATGATCACTCCTCAGTGAAAGCCACCCTTCTCCTGGCTTGGAGGATGCTGCCAGGGAATCCTGGACAGCTCGACTGTCATCCCCAGGCATCTCATGCCTGAAGCCGGCTCAGGGCAGCAAAAAAGGATGCAGCAAGAAGCCTTGTTAAAAAGCTACCCAGAGTGCATGGAAACAGGGGGGCTCCAGCACACAGTGCAGCTCCTGCATGGGAGGGGGGGGTGGCTCCTGCATACCTCGACTCTCCATGGCGAAGCTGCACCGGCTCCCACTTTGTCATGTAAATGCGGGCGCCGGGGCCGGGGGCTGCAGGCCGAGTGTTGTTCCTGCCGCACAATGCGGCCAGTGAGCGGGATGAAATCCGCTGCCATTAGAAATCCCGCGGCCCGGGAGGAATCACAGACTTTCGCACACAAAGCCGTGCCCTGGGGACGCGCCGGCGGCGGAGCATCGACTCCCTTGCGCCGGTACCGCGGGCAGAGACGGCGGCGAGGGCAGAGCCACCGAAGTGAGAGCAACTTTGAGGTAATTAGCGCTGGAATACGCTTTGTTTCTGTTATTTATTGTAACAGCTGGGGAACACGACCCGCTGCCCAACAGCTGCCTGCGCCAAGCGAAGCCGCCGGTGGGACGGCATGAAATTACCATGTCATTGAAATCCTCTCCAGCGCCGCATTCAGCCGAGGGGCCGCGGGAACGGGGCCCAGACAAAAGGGAGTTTTATTGCGGCGGCGGCGGCGGGTCCGCGCCGGCCCCCGCTCCGCACACCCACTCGCCAAAATACAGCCGAGAATCAGAGAGATGCAGACGGGGCCGCGGCACAACAAATGCCACCGGACACGCAGCGTGGTCCATCCTCACCCGGAGACATCTCCCATCCTAAACCACCCCAGAATCCCGCCGGGAAATGAAATTCCTGTCGGGGAGCAAAGCAAGAGGCAGCACCAGTGGGAAAGGCAGCTGGGGAGGGTAAGCAATTGGCATTCCCAATCTCCACTCGACACCTTCAAAACCACTGGCTTTAAGCAGCGACCAACACCATGCCATGCAGCCTAGACTTCAAAAAGCCCCATATCAGCTCTGCCAACCCAGACATCGCCGCCTGTTTCTTCCCTGGGTCATGCAGCTGTGGGTGCTTTTTGGTTTGACACCAAACTGAGTTTCAGCAGGTGATGCACACACGAGACAGAGGCTCCATCTGCAGTCATCAGAGCCCAGCATTAAACCTGTCTGCGCACCAGAGCCCAGCTGCTGAGGGCAAGGCTGAGCTGCCCAAGCTCTGGTCCTGCCCTGCACTGGGAAGGCTTCATGCAAAAAATGAGCCAAAACGGGCTCTGGACTGTTTTACTACAGAACTGACATCTGAAAGCTGCTGAGTTCTTCGTATCCTCACACTAAACATTGCAAAGGACACTGCTGTGCTTCCTACCTGGAAATCACAGGTGACACCCTAAAGTGCAGGCTATAAACCTGCTTGACCGAAAGGGTGTCCCTGTGCCCTGGGACGTGCAGTCCCACAGGTTGAGCTGGGCAAGAGTGTGAAGCTGAGGGTGCTGCAACAGAGCCCAACGAACAGCAACAAGAGCGGTGCCAACTCCATCAAACCCACACACAGGGGCTGTACTCCAGCTGCTCTGGCTCTGGAGAGCAGCATGGTGATGCCAGTGGTGTGGTGATGCCAGTGGTGCAGACACAGCTCAGTTATGGCCGACCCTGAGGGTCCTGCCAAGCTGGCCTCAGCTGTCCAGCAGCTCTCTCTTCCATCCCTCTGATAGGGTTTGAGAAGCACCGGCACAGCAAGTGCCAGCACCCCTGCTGAGCACACCGGGTGGCACATCCAGGCTGCCTGACAGTGACAGTGACCCTAGTCTCCTCGCTAATGGTGCCTGGGCCGGGCGGAGGCTGACACCCCCTGCCCAGCCCCGCGAGGTCTCCCGCTGCTCCTGCACTGCCCAGGCAGCAGCCAGGGATGTGCAGAGCCGGGAGTCGCAGACAAAGGCGGCCCCCAGTGCCGGAGGGACAGGACAAAAGCGACGCCGGCTCCTCTCCATGTCCCACCGCGGCCCCGCGGTGCCACTGGCTCCCAGAGCAGAGGTTGAACCTGCCCGTGGCTCTGTGTGGACCACCCTGCCCAAGGAGCAGCTTCTCTGCCTGATTTGGCTTCCTCCTCGCGTCTGCCATTTTAATAACTTGTCTGTGTTTTGTTCTTCCCAGGGTTTAGGGAGAGGCTGCAAAGAGTGTTTAGAGATAAACCATCCATGCTGTGTCTCCAGGCAAGGTGCTTCTCCTGGCTTTGTTTCTCGGACTAATCCCGTCCCAGAACCAGGCATACGCAATTTCGTGTTTCCTGAAGATAAAGAGCCCCAACAGATGGAGCAGCTTTGGGGTTTTTGCAAGGTTCAGCACAGGAAGACAACGGTTGAGATTAACAGCCTTTAGGAAGTTTGCAAGGGATAAAGAAAACTAAAAGTTGTGGGAAAATAAGTTTAGTTTTTAAAACCACTGCATGTGTGTGCCTCCTCCAGTGCTGCCTGTGGGTCAGATGTCCTGGGTTTTCCAAATGCCTTTCCAGACATCTCCATGTTGGGCACATCCAGGCACACGCCAGCTTCTGCTTTATTGCCCTGATAAGCCACAGCATCATCAGAGCTCGTATGCGATGCTTAGCCCATACTCAAGGTCTGGCACAAGCAAAGGGGTGCCACAGCAAGGCAGGATTCACAGCAGCTCTGACAACATGGGGGTTCATGAATCCCCTGCCCAAGGGGTGAACCTGGGTTCGAGCAGATATCTCCAACCAAATTTGGGGACAGAAGGGGAAACTCTCAAGGGTGCAGCAGCAGAATCCTGCTCCCAGTGCAGCCCTCACAGGGACTGAAACCCAAACCTGTCCACTGAGTGCATCCCCATCCCAACACAAGAGATTCTTTTAAAGCACCTTAACAGCATCATTTCAGGCTGGGGTAGGAGGGTGCCCAGCAGCATTATCTGTGTGGCCCTGAGGCAGCAGCACTGCTATCGCCCCAAGGCGCCGGCAAAGCCCGCGGTGACGCCAAATCACAGCTTCCAGAGGCCATAAATCAGCCCAAACACAAAGCACCAGCAGCCAGAAGGTAACACAGACACAAGGGAGATTTCTGTGCCACACTTAAAGCAAATATCGTAAGAAAGGACTGAAGTCTACAAACACTCAGCAGGTTTATGTCAAAAATCTCACCAGGCTGATGTGTTATGGCGGGTGGCAAGCCCACCAGCACAAGAGAGGTGGCAGGGCAGCAACTGCCGATCCCATTGCCTTGTCCCTCAGAAGGGCAACAGCTCCCCATCCCCATCGCCCCATGCCTCAGCAGGGCAGTGACCCGCGTCTCCACCACCCCATCCCTCCTTCTGCCTTATTTTAGGCACCAAAATCCTTGTGCGACTCAGCAGCGCAAGTTGGCGATGCTCAGGCTAGGCACAGGAGCGAACGGC
>VXAX01000920.1:759153-775319 GCA_013399835.1 Leptocoma aspasia | reverse complement strand
ATTTTGTGCGGCCGCGCCGAGGAGGAAGCCGCACAAAGCCAGTTCTTGTATTAGCCGCTGTATGGTCGTTCCTAAAGTGCCCTGAGTCTCGCCAGGCAGGAGCAGGGCAGGAATTCCCCGTGGCCCTGCTCCATCTAAATCCACAGAACCGGGCAGATCGTCCCTTTTCCATCCCGTTTCCCACCACGTCCCAAACCTGTCCTTCCCAGGAGGCGCAAATCCTGACCCTGTGCCTTCACTTTGTCAGTAACATAAACCCCAGGAGCATAATTCCCACAACGCATCCAGGTGCGTTTTCCTGGCTGGGTCATTCCAGGAAACGGTGGAAAAGCACCAGGAATTCAGGCTGTCAAAGCATTCCCGCCTCCTGCTGCTCTCCCAAAGCACGAGCACCAGCTCCTGCTGTCCCGAGGGAGTGGCTGGAGAAGGACCCAGCTGGGATTTTGGAATCGGAGGTGCACAGACAGCAAGCCTGTGGCACAGAATCCCGTGCATCACTCCGTCCTGGGCTCCTGAGGTTTGGTCCAAGAGGTCTTTACATCATGTTTGGAAGACACCAGGATGAGCAAACCTTGGGGTTTAAGCTCCTCAGGTTTCCGTCCGGCTGAGCAAGCTCAGTGCCAAAGCCCCAGGATCTGCCCTGCAAACAGAACTGACATCTAACACGAGGCTGCAGAAGGTGCCGGGCATTTCACACAATCAATCCTGTCCTGATTTCACTCACAGCTCCCACACTCTGGCCTCCTCCAAAAGCTTTTCCTGTCCTTCCTGAAGTATTTATAGTGCAGTGCAGCTGTATGAGGAGACAAACCCTTACTTCACACAGAGAAGATGAAGCAGCCAACAGCTCTTTTATTTATTAATTGCATCTCTCTGATATAGAATCCCCTCCCCAGGTAGGTAAACAAATTTTCTCTGTAATTTCGAAAACATTATCGTCGACCCTTTTCCCTGTAAAACACAATTCATCACCCCAGGTTCCTGGTGTCAGTGCACAGGAGGAGCTTAGCACTACCAGACAAGACCAAGTTGTGGGTGGTGGCAGCTTGGGTCTGCGAAACATCCTCGTCACTGTGGAATTTTAGGAGGCAGCAGCTGCCTCGGGGCACCTGGCACTGAAATTATAAAAACAGGTCCATTCTGAACCCCGCCCCTGGGGTTTGCAATTTCAGCTTCCTTTAGGTTCTTGGGAGATGTCACCCATATATTTTTCTTTAACTTGCTGACTCTTAATGCATTAGAAATAGATATATTGTGCTAATGAGTTCCACAGGTGACACATTGTGTACAAGTTTTAATTAAAAGTTAAATCGTTTAAGACATTTGTTTACAGGCAACAGTATTGGTTGCTCACTCTGTACATTGCATTTATTGGACAGCAATAAGGAAAAACAGAACATTTGGCACAAGATGCCAATTTTTTTATTATTATTATTATTATTTTTGGACACATGAACACAAAATATCCCTGCAGGCTAAAAAAAAAAAAATACATTGCAATTGTACACAACCAGCATCTTATCTCGACACGGAGCTGTGAGCCCCAGGACAGTTTAGAAAGTACCTCGTATTGCTAGAGACATACATCCAGTCCAAAGTTAATAAAATACCATTTGAAACATTACAAGTCTAACAATATAGAAACCAAAAAATTACATCAGAAGTCAAACTGAACAAATGCAAACATTTTACATTGAAGTTGCAGCCTCTAGACATAGAAATATGAAAATGTCAATAGCAAGGTCTAAGAAAATCTGTAAGTGATATTTAGTGCAAGATCTTTCCTCCAGTGCACAGGGAAAGAGCCTCGCAGTGGATCAGGATCGGGATGGATCCAATGCCCTCTGGCCCTGCCTTCTGAAAATGAAAGCAGAGTCACTCCCTCGCTATTGAGCAAGAAAACTCCTACAGCACATCCACAAAGGGGTCGGGGGTCGGGGCTGTCAGATGCCAGCTCTGCACCAGGGCCCTGCCCCACCCGAAGGGCCGAGCGAGGCTGGACACAGGACACCCCTGCACCGGCCTCTGCGCCCTCATGCAGCTCCGGGCACGACCCTGGGGAGCTCACAGCAACACAACAGCCAGACTGGTGGAGACAGGCTAACTAGGGATTGCCAGAGCTTGTTCAGAACTCAGCAGGGACAAAGCAAGCAGAACTGAGTGGAAAACAGGATTTCTGCCCCCTCCCCCCCATTTTTTTAATATATTTTTTTAATATATATCAACCACCCCCTTCCCCAACTCTTCGAACTTTGCTACATTTAAAATCTTTCACACCACAGAGCTAAACAGTGGCCAACAGGCTTTATTTATAAAAAAACCCCAAAAAAACAAAAATCAAAACACCCTAAAACTACAGCTACAGAATGCACATCTTCCCATTGATTGACACATGCAGAACGAGTCACTCAGGCCCACAGGGCTCACCCAGGTCCTCAAGTCCTCCAGACTTGGGCTCAGACCTGCCTAGGGCAGCACTGCTGCAACTTGGATCCTGAACTTCAGTGCTTTCCCCCCAAAACTCCAGCCCTGTGCCCGGAGCGGGCTCACACCAGCCCCACTCGGGTGCTGGCCCAGGGCTCACCAGGGGCTGATGCTCCACCTGGTCTGAGGTCAAATATCCAGTCACAGGCAAACCAAGGAGAGGCTCTCCCTTCCCTCAGTCTCAACCAGGAGTGCTTGGCACTGGACAACTAATTGGTGATAAAGTTCATTTTTATGCACCCTTGTTAAACCAGCCCCATTCCTAGTGCACAAACTCAAATCAGGGATCTTGGATCCTACCACCTCCAACAGGTGCTCAGGTGCTTTTCAAGGTGCCAAAGTTCTCCGTGTGTGTTGGGTCAGTCAGAGTTCACTCTAAAAAGGGTTTTTGTGTCTTCTCCCTGAACGAGTACTGAGAAAAGCAGCGGTCAGTCTCCCACCCACATGTCCTGATTTTATTACACAAGTGAGGTATTCTTTAAAAAAAAAGTTAAAAAACTTAAAAGAATCTTTTTGCTTTTTTCAATCTAAACCCATCCTGGCACATGCCAGGAGCAGGGTTCATTTCAGTCCCATTTTCAACAGAAATGAAAAGAGGTTAAACTTAATTTATGAGACATACTACTGGCAAGGAGGTTATAAAACTGTTTGAAGATGTTCAGTGTACTCTGGTACAACTGAAAACAACAGCATTTAGAAATGTAAACTTTCATTTATTTACAAGCTTAAAGACTGAAGGAAACAGCATTTCCTATTGCTGAAATTTGGAGGGGGCTGGTTCCTAAGCTTTGGGACAGCAGACAACTTAGCAGCAAACCCCACACGACTATCAGAGACCACAGTGCAATCCTTGGGCTTCTCAAACTCCTCCTCAGTTTAGGAATAAGCTTTAATCTGCACTAACTCAGGTATACACTAAGGAATCTAGTCTTAAATTACTACGTTCATGGATTACAGGAATACCAGGGAAACCAGGTCCCTGTTCTGGATTACAGGTTGCAGCTGAAAAAAGCCAAGCAGATTAAAAACCCTAATTTCTAGGCTGGGACAGAATCAGCATTTGAGACTCACACGGGTTCAACATGCTGTAAATGCAGTTGTGTGGGCAACCCAGATTCCCAGGAAAAAAAACAGTTCAAAATGCTGGTACAAGTCCTCAGGTTGCCTGTCACACAATACATTTCAACTGCACACGTTGGCCTTTCCTACGTGGAACACCCAGTTTCCAAGCTTATAAAAAATGTTGTAGACAGGACACCAACAGTGAATATAAAATAGTTAAAAATAATTCTTAAAAAAAGCATGGAAATGTGTCTTTTCTAATTTGTTTCAGAAACTGCCAAATTGTGTGTTCAGAAAACGACACGAGAATGTTGGTTAAACTCATGCACAATCCTCAGCTAGAAAATTACACTGTTTGGGGGGGCTTAAAAAACAAAGATTTATTGCCAAAGTTAAACCTTCTATGAGAAAAAAGTTTTAAAATCACTTAGATTTATCAAACCACACAGCAGCATAAAGTGGGCACTTTTGTAAAAGTTTGCAAAATACCTAAAAGCTAAATTTTTTTTTTGTTTTATCATTTTTAGAGGGGGGAAATGATGGTTCAGTACTTGTTACGATACCATGGCAGTATTATTTATAACCATTATCATTAAAATCTACTGACAGGCATCACTATTGGTTATATTACACATTCACAGAACAAGAACCACCTATTAACTCGCAGTAATAGTGCAATTGCTTTGCAGCCCAAGTCTGCAGAGATTAAAAAGATAATTAGTAAAACTGACAAAAAACTGCAATACCTGTGAAAGTTATGTTTGTTAAAAGGCATTTACAGTAGTGAAGTCTAAAATCTCCATTAAAAAATCTATGGCCCCACACGACAGAAGGATTACAGCGAGCTGGATAAAACATTTTGCCATCACATCATACTCACGAAGCAGGGCACGGAGACAGAGCAGCAGTCACCGTCAGCTCATGGGATGAGGAGAACTGAAAAAAACCACAGCTAGCAAAAGATTTGATAGAAACCTTTCGTGCCAAGTCCTTGAAAAATTTCAGGATGATCGGCCTTTGCGCTTTGAGGTAAAAATTCAGTCCAATGCATCAGAAAAGACAAGTCTATGGATTTCTAGTACAGAAAACAATGAAACAAATGGCTCAATTGTGTTGGTGCATCAGACGTTGCAGTGAAGAACAGATTCAGTGCGACTGTCCGGAGCTGCTGGTAGTGGGCAGTCCGAAATCCCCCGGCCCTGGATAGAGCAGGAGGCTTCCAAACACTTCAGGACTGCATGGGTAGTTGTTTTGCCTCATCTTCCCAGGTGCTCTCAAGCGAAATACATGGTGTGCTGGGTGTCATGGTGGATCTGCACGGCCTTGGCCAGCGCCTGCGGATCGCGGCCGTTGCTCTGCCCCGACACGTGGCTGCCCTCAGCGCTGTGAGCAGACACACACCCATGAACAACTGGGACAAGCAGCACAGCTCAGCTTCACTACCTGCTTACCAGGATGATGAGGCCATTCCTTACCTGTCATGATCCTTGTCCACAAGATGGTACCTGGCCCGAAAGGCCACCAGCCTGGCGTAGTAGGCGGGCGCGGGGATGGAGACGGAGCGGGTGCAGCGCACGTACGTGTGGCACAGCTGGTATGTCAGCAGCTGCAGCTCGTCTGCTGTGAAACAGTTGTCATCCCACAGCACCTGGTAGTGGGAGGGACGGCTGGTTCCCTGCAGAGAACAGGTGAGCAGTCAGCTGGAGAGCAACAGCAAGGACAGAGGTGGTACCTGCAGGCTGCACCTTCCAGCAGGCACTGAGGAGTCAGTGCCAAGCAGGCACTGACACACTCTGAGTCTGCCAAGTGACAAACAGAAGTGACATTTCCCATGGGGACAACTACGTGGATTTAGTTGCACAGCCTGAGGACAGCAGAGATGACATTACCTGAATTCCTGCATGGCTACAGAGGTAAAAGTCAAATTCAGAGGGATGTGTGATGGTGCTGTCCACAGTAGTGCCTGCTGGTACGTTGCCACTTTTACCCACCTAGTGAGAAAGGTTTATTATTAGTCCATGGGCTTTTTTGGAAGTGACCCCAAAATGCTTTCAAAGGTAGGCTCTACTGAAAGCTGCTGGAGAATTTACTGCTCAAAAAGGTGGAAAAATATTAAGATCGCTTACACAGGAGGAATGAAAATGTTCTCTGTGAATTCATTTTTAGAAACTTCACCAAATCCAGCTGGTGTGTCATCAGAGGAAAATAAAACCCTTGCCAGCACCATTAAAACTGCAGAGTGGGATAAAGCCTACACAAGTAATTCAGGATCTGAAAATGCAGGTTCCTGAAATAAATTTATTTTGTACCCTTGTTTGCCCTCACACCCCGGAGATCTGAGTTTTTAAGCAAACCTCAGATCAAGCACTTCCCTAAAGAAGGTTCCTCAGCTGGCCTGTGGCTTTGTGCCACAGGCACATCTTAGATGCACCTGGAGACAGCACAGGGAACAGAGTGAACAGCCAGGTCAGCTCATCATCAGGAATCCTGGACTATGAAAACCCAGGACACATCTCCAGGTACACAAATCCTGGGATACTGAGCATACCTATTCCAAAAGGGGGAACAAAAAGATGGAAGCTGTTCCATCTGATGTAGGGCAATAAAAAAAGGAGGAACTGGTTATTTTGGTAGAGAAAGCCTGTTACTACCCAGTACTGCTGCTGCTTTACAGCTTTAGTGGGCAAGATGGATCCCCACTGAATCAAACAATCCCACAATTTCCTGTGCCATCACCTCCCCCTCATGGAGTCAGTACTTGCCCTTTCAGTTTTGTCGGCACAGAACAGCCTGGTGTGATGCCTTTTCTGCACAACAATGTAGGTTATTCCAGGTCTATAATCTTCTTCCAAACTAATGCAGGCCTTCCGGATGGCAATCAGCTCTGGCCAAGCTACCTACAAGCAGAAGATTTAATTATTATGTGATGAATTCAGTAGGTGTTTGATTTTTTTTTTTTACCTGTGTACAAATGCCGCATGGTAAGGGACATGATGAGATTGGTGAATGTACATTGTGCTTGCCCAGGACAATTCAAGGAAACTTTATTTTTCCATTAACAAATATAATCCACGTAAATACATATATTTTTTCGAGGGCCAATCCCTTACAACCCACATAACTATCTATCAATCCCTTTTCATGAGCAACAAAAAATTATCAGACAATACCTGTTTCATCTGTCCTTCTGACACTCCCCCTCTGTAGTAAATGATCCTGGTGGGCTTGAAACGAGTGGATTTGTAGAACTGGATCAACAGCTCCCTCACCATGTTGGTCAGGTCCTGGATCACCTCCTGGCTGTAGAGCAGCTCCTGGGAGGTCTCCTGGCGCGAGGTCTGCACGCGCACCGTGGCGCAGTAGCGGCTGGGGTGCCCGTCCATGCTGCCCACCACGGCCGCGATCGACGGCTTCTTCCCGTCCCCAGCGGGAGGGTGAGTGACATCTGCTCCCAAGAAGATCACTGGCTGCTGGAACACCGAGGGCCTGTTGGATAAGATTAAGGTTTATTAGTTACAATCACAGAATTCCAGAAGGGTTTGGGTTGGAAAAGATCTTAAAGCCCAGCCAGTTCCACCCCCTGCCCTGGGCAAGGACACCTTCCACTATCCCAGGTTGCTACAAGCCCTGTCCAACCTGGCTTTGAACACTTGCAGGGATGGGGCAGCCACAGATTCTCTAGGCAACCTGTGCCAGGGGCTCACCACCCTCAGAGGGAAGAATTTCTTCCTAATCTCTAAGCTAGACATACTTTCTTTCAGTTTGAAGCCATTACTATAGCCCCTCTCTGGCCTCCTTGTCAGCCCCTTCAGATACTGGAAGGTGCTGTGAGGTTTTCACACAACCTTCTCTTCTCCAGGCTAAATAACCCCAACTTCTTCACCCTGACTTGAGAGGAGAGGTGGCCTCTTATCAACTCTATTAATAAATAAGAACAGCAAAAAGAAAGAGGGCCAGGAACAAAGAAACATTACAGCTGAGGAAGGTGCATCCAAAGCACTGAACAGAACTAAAACCTGTGAGAGACTTTAAGGGCAAAATTCTCTGCCTCCAGCACTTACAGTCCAGAAAGAACAGAAAGTGACAAGGACAGGATCAAAGGCAGACCAAGTTACAAGCACTGGCTCCAAGTCACTCCTCCTCACTCCTTCTGTTTCAATTTGGATGCAAACACAGGATGCTTTTGGAGGTGGCAAGAGGAAAAGGTACACTGAGTGAATCCAAAGGCAGGAAAGAGACAGGAAAAAAACCTTGGTGAGTTTGGTGGCTCTGACTGCTGGATGGCTCTGACTCCCCTTGGCTCAGGGCTTACTGGGAACACTCCAAATGCAGACATATCCTCCACTGTCCACTCCAGACTGTGGGAATTTCTAAAGCATGTTTTATTTTGAAAAGTATCATTTTAGCAAACACAACAAAACAACACCATTTTCCTTGACAATGCAGACATTACAAAGAGCTTTTGATTGAATCTCACCTTTGATGAGGTACCAGCACATTGTTGATTCCTCCAAGCTTGGCGTTGATCTTCAGACACAGGTTGGACAGCGTTTGTGGTGAGGTTTTGACCACGTTCTTTACCTGAACACACTGTGTGGCCATGCCTAGAAGAGTATCTCCAACCCGCTTGACTTCAGCTGTGACAGAAAATAAGGCAGTGGTTCCTGCTTGCTCTTATTTTTTTCATATGTTACTGTAATTCAGATCCTTGAAACTTCGCTGACAAAGGTTCAGTTTGCTCTTTGGTAATATAGAACTTCTCCAACCAGGCCTGACAAACCAGCACCAATCCTTTTAAAGAGAACCCATCACCTCCTTTGCCTCCTTCCTGCCACCCACTTGCAGTACAACTCCTGATCACTTTACAGCCCCTTCTCCATACCGTACACAGGCGTCTTCCCAGGCAGGATCACCACGATGAGCTGCAGGCCAACATAAGTCAGCTTTAAGTGTTTGAACATGGGCTCCACGCTGTCTGCACCCTGGGCGTACTTGCAGAAGCAGGGCTGGCCCTGGATCGGCATCCCGGCGTCCTTGGAGATCTTGCGCAGCTGGTCTGTGAAACTCCTGAAATAGAAGGGGATTTCTTCTGGCCTTCTCACTATGGTTCACTCATCAGTTTTATCAACCAAATCTACGCTGTTTCTGCTATATCACAGCACTACAGTAATTACTTTTTAGCAATTCTATCCCCATCAGGTACTCACTAATACTCTAATCCTCTCTGAGGAAGGTCATCAGCTTCTGTAATTTTACAAGCCTTACAGAAACAGACATTTGAGATGAACATCCTGAGGCAGACTCCCAAACTCATACTGATGCTCTGGTAAATTTTACTTATCCACCTAATTTATCTGAGCATTATTGCATCCATGATTTTTACCAATCAGTGGTTCACCTCTTTCTTTAGGATTCTGTAATTTGAAGGTCAGGGGAAAATCAATTTATACCACACATCACCTTTCAGAAACATGAGAAAAATATACCTTGACATAGAATCCTGAATAAATAGGAAAATACTTACTTCAGCAAGTCTTCCCTGCATTGTTTTTGAGGAGCAAAACAGGCAACAGCCCAAACTTTAATCTCAATGCCAGCATAGAACTGTTTCCCTCTCATGTCCCACACGCCTTGGTTTGGTGTGGCCACAGTCTTGTTCTAGGTAAAAACCAAAGGCAAATTAGAAATCAAGTGCTGCTCCATCTTGACTGTAGCCCACCAGAGGAAGCCTTATGAGAAGATACACAAAACACCTCAGGAATTTCAATAACCTCAGGATAAGGAGTTTTACAAGACATGGAAACTCACCCTGCCTCCATACTGCAGCATTGGGGCTGGCAGAACTCTGCCTGTCAGCTCTGTCATTTCGTTATGGACAACAATTCCAAACTCCTTCAGATATGGATCAGGCCCACCAACCATACTGTTACTCTTCACCTAGGGACAAGACAAGTACTGGTGTCACTACACTAAAGCTTCAGGTGACTCTGCCCTCTTTGTCATCAACAGCCTTTCTGTTTAGAAGGATTTGTTTTAACCAGACAGGTTTTTTAACTTCTCTCTTGGTCATGCTGTTTAACATCACCTGCTCCAATGCTCTGGAAAAGCCGTGAGAAGTGACAAACACAGACTGTGCAGCTGGAAAAATACTCACCAGTCTGCTGATCTCCTCCTGCCTATCTGGGGCAGACCTGGCTGTAGCTTTTATCATGGTCGATGTCTGATTGTCTGTGAGCTTCTTGATGCACCTCTGGCCTGCCACGATGTTGCACACCTGCACAGGAGCAGGGAGAGCTGCTGTGACACCGTTTAACAGAGGAGACCCCACAGTGCAGGACTTGGATCCTTACCTCCAGTGGCAGGTACGTGTGTTTCTGCTCCTGTCCCACTTGGAGACAGGGCAGGTGAGGGTATTTCAGCTGCAGACTGTATTTCTGTTTAAAATACTGAGCTACTGTGCACTCCATGGCCTGTCCATTCTCCAGCTGCAGAGGGAAACTAAAAATGACATTTATTTTGGTTAGACTTTGTCAGATTTTTTTAAAGGAAAAACTGGTATGAAAAGCCTACTCCAGACTACCTTTAGCAAATCTCTATTTTCCTTAATTATTGGATCTCTTCTTTATGAAAAGATTTTAGACTATATACTGGATTTATTGTATTTTGGCTAATTTAAAAATAGGAGCTTTTGATAACTGTGTTTAAAAGCCAGGATATAGCTCAGTTTTCCTGGGTTGAAGGAAATAAAAAAGCAGTCAAAACCCACACTATTCCTCTACTCCACTAAGACCAAACATTCCTGTAAAGCCACACAGCTGCTTCACCTCCAGAATCAACTATTCCTGCATCAACAATACATCAGATCTATTCCAGATATATTTAATAGGTTGAAGATTTTAAGAACTGTCAGGCAGTGCTTGATACATACGTCTGGTGACTGGCTGGTCGCCGGGTAACATTGCAAACTCTGTATTTTCTCTTCATCTGGCCACAGTGGGTAACCTCTACTTTTAGACCTGAAAACCCAGCAGAAAATAAATTCAGGGACAGGAATCACCTCTGAAGAGGATGAAGGCAAAAAGGAACAGCCCAGTTCTCCATGTGCCTTGCAGATTTTCATTACGACATAGTATGAGCAGGTTTCAGTATTTTCTTGCAGCAGCTTTAGGACAAGCTTTTACCTCTGATTTCTTTGGTAAACTTGACACGCTGGGAGTCTGTCAGAGGTTTGCTTTGTTCACTGATGTTCTGGATGTCCAAGACCTCGCACATGAACTCAATGATAGGCTGGGCACGATAGAAAGCAGTTGCTGACACTAAGATAAAAGGATAGGACAATTAACTGGGAAGCACAAAGAACTCAGTTACATGAGTGACACAGAATCTCCTACACACCATCAATGTTGAGCATCATGTTCCACATGGCAGGACGGACCGACTGGTGGAAGCCAAACCAGACCTCCCTGCCCCCTCCCAGGGGGTGGTAATAACCTTCAGGAGGGGAGAAAAAAGAGCGACCCACAGGGGTGTACCTGAAAAAAAAAAAAGAAAATAAATATTCTGATCATTTCTTTCTGATATACTTTTTACATTCACATCTATAGTGTTTAAAACACATTTCTACAGCATGTTGTAACTGTCAGAGCTGACTTATGGTAAGCACACAAAGCCTTTTCTGACAAGGCAGCTGGAAAGAGTACAGCAAATTCCTGTTAGAAACATGACCAGCAGACACAAGTCTAGTTCAGATCACATTTCTCTATTCTAGTGCAAATTTGTAAGGCAGGTGTTGAATTACACGGCTGTATCCCTCATCTCTCCTACCACAGGAGTGTAATGGGCAGCAGAGCAGCAGCAAGGAATAAGGAACACAAATGTTAAGATGGATAGAAGACATATCCAGTCAGGAAGGCCCCACAAGTACCCACCTCATGGAGGGAAGGTGCCGTGTGATTACGTCCAGTGCCTGTACACAATCTTCAGGAACTTCATTCAAGTGCCCTGCCAGAGCTTCCAGCAGCATCTGAAGGCTGACGACTGACACCCACTGAATGGAAACCTTAAATGTCTGGTCCTTCCCCTCTCCTGGAAGTGTAACCTCCATATCCACCTGCCACAGGCACAAGAAAATTAAGCACAAGCTTTTGTTATGGATTGCAGACAGACACAAAACTCAGCAACAATACAGTTTTCTTCTAGGTGCCCTTTGAATCTGTATTTTTGATTATTAGTTTGTGTAATGACCTTAAAATATTACAATTGGTTCCCTCAGGATTGAAAGTTTGTCATTTATTCATCTGAGAAACTGCACTGAAATGTAAATTTTAAGCAGTAATTAGTATGGTGACATCAAAGCTCTGGAGAACAGTGAGTCATTTTTTTAAGTCAGCCAATTAATAGCAAGATGTTTTGTGAACCAAATGGGAAGGCAAGAAAACGTTTTGGTCATAAAGGAGACTCGCTGGGAGACACAAATCTCAAGAGTTCTGACACAGCACTTGGGATGCTTCTCACACCCCACAGCCCAGAGGGTAACTGCGAACTCATCCTGGACATCCTCCAAGGCACAACAATGACCAGATCCCTTGGGAGATCAGCAGATGGGGGGAAGTTTTCTTTAGAGCTGGGGTCCACATGCAAGGCAGGAACAGCAGATCTGGTTGCTCCCATGGAACATGAGGATGTATCTCCACAGCACAACCAAACCCAACCAGAGTCATCGTCAGCTGCAACGATTTTATCATTCAGCAACAGAATGAGGGTCAGAACAGGGAAAAGGAAAGTTCCCATCAAGGTGAAAGAAAAACAGTCTCCTTGCAGCTCTAAGAGCAAAATGTAGTCCTCATGTCTCGTGATATTCTGTAGCTGAAGAACTGGGAATTAGAAACCCAAAGACACAAACTTCAGTAAAACACCAGCGAGCTCCTACAGACCCTGACTGGTCCTGTCTGTCACTTCCAAGACTACACCAACAGGTGTGACAATATTTTGGGTTTATGTCAATAAAAGAACACTTTTCAAATGACACTGTAACGGTTTTCCTGGGGAAACTTAAAGCAACACTTACTCTGTCCCTGCCAATGGGTAAGGGGTGTGCCGTGTACATGTTCCGCTTCCCATCGTACCCAGGCTGCCGATCCCCAAATATCTGCATCTTGAAGTGCCTCACCATCGTATCCACCACCTCCCTAGGCAGTGATTCATTGAGTTAAGTGGAAGAACAGAAAAGTCAGTAATGGGCTTACACAATTTAAATTTTTTTTTTCACTTTTTCTTAAAGGAGCAAGATACGAGAAACAATAATGCACGAAAGCACCTCCAGGTCACACCAGAAGCTGTGAATGTCACCTCCAGGTTAAGACACCCAAGTGGCACACACAGGTGTCTGTACAGGTGTCTGTGCTGTCAGCACAGCTACAGCCAAAAAAAAGCAAAGGAACCTGGAGAGATGTTCCCACAGAGGGGCAGACACAAGCCTTGGGGTGGGTGGGAGCACTCTGTGGATTGATCCACGTGTGGACTGCAAAATCTACAAGCTGAAATGCCTCCCCTCAGCTCTACACATTTGTGTAACAGACGTGGAACAATTACCAGGGACATTGACTTGTGGACTGTAAAATAAAACCAGCTGGAGGTCAATGCTCAGTACATTTCCCAGAGCCTTCCAGATTACAGGCCAACTGCAAGAATATTGTAGGTCACTGAAAAGCACCTGCTGACCACAGTACAAACACAAACAGGCCTTTAGCAGATGGAGAGTTCCTAGGATGCACAGCTTCCTTACAATCAGGTATATACACTTAAATCAATAAACCTTTATTAAGTAACTCCTACCTGTTGACTCTTCGGGGGCGTTTCTCTGGTTTGATATCTACATCATAGTGATAAACATCAATCTTGGGGATCTGCACCTGGAAGTGGTTGGCCAGGAGCCGGATGGGTTTCCCAACAGTGCCCAGGCCTGGGCGACGGGGTGGCTGGAAAAGGCTTGTTGGGGGCCCTAGGAAAGTCAAATAAATATGGATGAGATGTGGTGGCTCACTCCATGCACCTCTCAGGTGTGCTATGGGTGACTTTTTGACTGGGCAGGAAGAAATCTTAAGCTTTCTGAGGTTGCAAACAGAGGCATTCAAAGAGGCTCAGCCTTCCAGCTGCCCAGAACTTCAAGGTAAAAAATGTGTTCCCTAAAGCAGGTATAGGTAGGTGCCTATAAAGCATTCTTAAAATTTTAGTGGCATTTATTCATGACCGTGGTTAAGAACTTAAGAGAGTCCTGAGAGGGAATGCAACCATACAGATATTATGTATTTTCATGTAATGCAAAGATAAATACATCCCCGCCTTCATTTCTAAAACAAACCAACAGCCACAAAAGCCACATTAAGTCATTGTTTTCACTACAGGCTTGAAGTTCAGACGTCAATGATCCAATTTAAAATTCCAATGTAAAGACAGGAGTGAGGAAAGATTTAGGCTTTCCTCTAAGTAGAAGGATAAGGGAGAAAGCATTAGACAGGAATGGACTCCTACAGACATGGAAGAGATATTTTATTGGGACAAAAGAAGAGCTTCAGGAACAGATCTAAGGAGGAAATTATTAGAGGCCTGGAAGCATTACTCACATGCAAGCTGGTCACTAGGGAAGCCTTTAGTTACCCTCCTCAAAGTGTTAAGATCTGAGATACCATGTTAACGAGATTAAACTGACTATTTTTTAAATCGATCAGAGCCTCAGCTGACACTGCACATAAAGCAAATGACATTGGTATATTTTCATGGGTTTGTCTATATCTGAGCAAGGCTCAGTGTGATCAAAGTGTCTTCCCTCTCTTGTAGAGTAGCAAAGGAGAGGGCAATCAGTCTCACTAGAATGCAATAATAAACCTATCATAAAACTTACATCAAATTTAGCATTATAACCTGACAGCATCCATGTAAGACAAAGTCTCAGCACTTGTACCAGGAGAAAGGAGGGGTAGGTGACTCCTCTTTGGGTACACTTCAGGGTGCAGCAATAAACTTTAACACAACCATAAACTAAACCCAGGACCAAATCCCAGGAGATTCCACACTGGATTTAAAAGCCATCCATTGGCTACTGCATTACCAAATAAAATTACCAGCCTAAGGACACCAGCCCTGGTGTCCTGGTGTTTTTAAGCAGAAGGAACACAGAGCATGTAAGCAGCTGAAGCCCACTGCCATGTCAGCTCTGCAAAGCTGCAGTGGCAGGGGGCTGTTGGGGACAGACACCCCACAGGACACATTCCTGGCTCCACACCTGCCTGACGGATCATGCTCCCTCACAGTCAGACCAGCTGTGGGGTACAGTTAGTGTTTAAAAAAAGTCATAGTTTGTTGTTTAAAAAAACTACAGCTGTCTTGACAAGCATGAATCATTGAGGGCAATCAAAGTTTGCTGTGCTTATTTGGATACGAGAGATGATCCATTAATCCCATGCTAATTAGTCTGAAGGAAGTGCAGGCACTGACCTCCTGCAAGAGATTAAATGACAACTATATTTACCCATTTTCCTCCCTTGGTATTGACAAGTTCTGCAAACACGCACAGCAATGCTGCCCTCTGTTCTGACCAAAGGAGATAAAACTTACATCTCCTCCTTCCTAGAGGTATTTCTCAAAGGATTCCAGAGAATCAGCTAAAAACTGTTTTCCCATTTGAAGCCAGGCTGCCCTGGCATTACAGGATTTTTATGTGATCAGCCTGACTAGGGTCGTATATTCTAATTTCTCTTACCCCACAACCATCATGTACTGAGCACCTCAACCGAATTGCTTCAGACAGGAAGCAGTTTTCAAAACTGAAAGAGAATCTGCTTCTCCAGCTGGAACTCAGGGAGGCCACGATACATCACACACATACAGCAGGCTCTGAGTCAGCCCTCACTACCTCAAACTCTGGATTCTTCTGGAATTGCACCTTTGTGTCAATAAACGTTTTCTATCACACGAAAATTAATATTACTTCGCTTATATCGATCGTTTGAATGGGAACTTGATGGGTCAGGTGTACAGGCCACTGCGGGCTGGAAATACATCCTGCAGGCATTTGATGGGAGAATAATCATGGAGTAGGACACAAGCAGGAAAGCATCACATGCAGAAACCCACCAATATTTAAGCGAAGTTTGTTAAAGAAATAAACAGCCGTATTTTCAGACAGTATCACCTTAAACTCTTAGAAATGGCTCAATGTCAAATATAAAACTTATCACTGCACAGGTTGCAGGGCGCGCATCGCTGTGACACTACAGCGCTGCCTGTCCCTGTCCCCTCGCTGTCGCTGTCCCGCTCCCAGCCCCGTCCGGCTCACCCTGGGGAAGGCGAGCGGCGTCCCCCAGTAGCCCGGGCAGCAGTGGGGCCGTGAGGACACCCGCAACCCCCACGCAAAGTTTCGCGACCCGCTGCGGCTCCTCCGCACCGGCGGCTCGGAGCGGGCCCCGGTGCTGCCGGGGAGCCCCGCCGGGCCCGCGCCCTCCTTCCCCCGCTGTCACGGCCCGACAGGCCGCGGCCCCCGCGCCCCCCCGCGCCTCTCACCGGGTCCCAGCGCTTCCATGGCGGCGGTGGCGGCCTCGCTGCTCTCGCCGCCGGCCCCGCCG
>VXAX01000920.1:735302-755258 GCA_013399835.1 Leptocoma aspasia | reverse complement strand
GTCCCCTCACATCCCCTCGTGTCCCCTCACATCCCCTCGTGTCCCCTCACGTCCCCTCACATCCCCTCGTGTCCCCTCACATCCCCTCGTGTCCCCTCATGTCCCCTCACGCTCCCGCCTCAGCCCCGGCGCGGGGAGCGCCCCCACCGCCAGGCGGCGCAATAGTGCGCGCGGGCGGCCTGAGAGTGCGAGCCGCGATTGGTCCATGAGGAAGGGGGCGGGGATTCATGGAACCCCGCCCAGAAAGGCGGTTGGGGCGGGGCTCACGGTGCTGTTCTGGGCAGCCATTGGATGATCCCGGGCCGGGGCGGGGCCAGGGCAGCGCGCGAAGGCTCGAAGCGGTCCCGGCGGCGGGAGCGCGGGCGGGCCGGCCATGGCGGCGGAACCGGTAACAACGGAGGGCTCCGTTGAGGTGAGTTCTGCTGTTCCCCTCCGTTCGGCATGGCTGGCCGGCTGTTTGACGGCGGAGGCAGCTCGCGGCTGCCTGAGGCCTTGCGGCTCTTCGGGCTGTGGCGAGATGGAAGGCCCGGGAGGGACAGCGAGGGAAGTGGCGGTTCCAGTAACCGTTCCCGTACGGTGCCCTTTCGGGTAGCAGTGCCGTGGCTGTGCCAGTAGCCACCAGCCACCCCTGCCCGCCGCCCTTGATCGCGGGCGGTCCCGCGCCGTCACTGGGCTCGCCCTTCCTGGCAGACTACAGCTCCCAGCATGCCCCTTGCCCGCCCTGACGGCCGCGGGGCACGCTGGGAGGGCCGCGCTCAGCCGGTCTCCGCGGGCGCGGTGCATGCCGGGAGGGCTGCTGGGCCCGGTGACGGCTCTGAATAAAAAGTAATAAATAATAAAATAACGAGTAAAAGTTGTTCAGTCTGAATACAATTACATCAGTCAATGTCAATTCTGTGCTTTTGCTGTGCAAAGTCGCGCATATGCTTCCCTATTTGTGAATAGTTATTTGTGTTGATAAATGCGGTAAATATCAATAATAATAATAAATATTACTGAATATGTAAATATCAGCATTGATAGTTAGAATGTAAGGAGACTGCATGTGGATTTCATTGTGTGTGAGGGCTTAGCCAAGGTTTTGGAATGAATCTGGATGCCAGCAGTCAGGACCACATAAACAATATGTTACCCCATTAAGAAATTTTTACCCCATTAAGAAAAATGATATTTTGCTTCGTAGCTTCCACTGGCGGATTTGAACCCAGACTTGCAGAAACCCCTGGACAGCGACTCTGACAGCGGCCAGGGCAGCTGTGAGACAGCCTCCCCAGGTCCCCTTGGCAAGGGCACAGCGTCCTTCGAGGACAGAGGTCTGTAACATCTCCAGGAATTGTTTTTCTCCAACATTACATTTTTTGTTTCATAAATACCTTTCAGGAGGTTGTCACTGCCTGACCTGTAGGAATCCAAACTCTTGTTGTTGCTCAGAACATGGGCAGGCATCTTTAAACCTCTGAAGAGTGCTTTTTGAGCTATAGAAAGAAAAATACTGAATGGGATGTGTCTTAATTACTTATTCACTTTCTTTCCTGTTTTGTTTAATCTACGTAGTGTGATTTTTATTACTATTTCAAGGCAGACACTACCAGTGAAGGGTTTTCAGCTTTGCCTTTTTTTTTTTAAAGGTTAAATATCTTTAACATCAATTTGGGTTAATTAAATGTTCTCTGGGGAGAAGTGGATTTTGAACAGTCAAGCTCGAGCTCATTTGCTGTAGATGGTGACATATGTCAAATTTAACGGATGTAAATTTGGTTGTTTCTTAATTAACTTGTGGCACTTTCCTTTTTTATTTTCACCTGTTTTGCCAGATTCAGAAGAAGAAATTTTTGTGCGTAAAAAAGCAAAAAACCAGAAGGTGCTTCAGGACAGTGAGAGCGAAGAGGGGGAGGATGGAGGCTCACCTGTGCAGGAAGATGCTTTGGGTGGACACAGGGAAAATGAGGAGGAAAAAGAGAACTTTTCAGTTGCTGCTGAAAAGAACAAGAAATTCAATCGGGTCTGCCCAGCTCTGCTGGACAGTGATGACAGTGACACTGGGGACCCATTGCAGATTGAAAACCTTGAAACAGGCAGGACATCTGGCTTTCCTGAGGGTGAGCTAGAAGAGGAGAGACCCCTAAAATCTGGGAAAAAGTACAGAAAACATAAACATAAACACCATGTTGAAGAGGAGCCAGCAAAAGAAGGTGTTGCAAAATCCAGAAGAAGAAAGGAGAAGGAGAAAATAATGGAGTCCATTAAAAAGTTGAGGAAAGAAAAGAAGCCTGTGGCAGAGGTGGGTATTTTGGCACAAAACCTCAGATAATTTCTCAACTAATTTATTATTGCTTGTGGTTATTCTGTTCCAAAGCTTCAGCGTTGTGTCCACGTTCCTGCAGCAGGTTTGGGATCCATGGAACACCATACAAGTCTAACCTGAAAAGTCTGCAGATTAATTTCAATTAAATTGCATTAAATTGGCAGTTTAAGGAAGTACAAAGCCTAATGCTTAATGATTTAATGCCATTTTAAATTAATGTCAAAGAACCAAAGGGACCTTCTGGAAGGAATCACATGAATAATTTATTCTTCTGGAAGCAGGTGGATGGTGGTGAGAGGTTTCCCTTCAATGACAGTGGATGTCTTCTGGATGACAAGGAACTCTTTGATAATGGCTTGGAAGAGGAGAATGATCAACCCCTTGAGGATGAAGAGTCCCTAGAATGCATACGAGCAGCTGTGAAAAACAAAATAAAACAATACAAGGTAACAGTTGTCTGTGATACAAAATCATTGTGAATGTACTCTCTTTCAAACTGATAGAAAATAGGTCTAGATGAGATATTGGGAAGAAATTCTTCTCTGTGAGGGTGGTGAGGCCCTGGCACAGATTGCCCAGAGAAGCTGTGTCTGCCCCTGGATCCCTGGTAGTGTCCAAGGCCAGGTTGGGTGGGGCTTGGAGCACCCTGGGACAGTGGAAGGGGGTGGAATGGGATGATTTTTAAGGTCTTTTGCAACCCAAATCATTCCATGGTTACTGGATTTAGTAGGAATTTGTACCTGAGCAGGTTCTCAAACTCTCTTTGGCCATGGTGGAGTTTTACTGCTGTGGCAGGAGAGAGGACACCCTTCTGGTTTTTGTTTTTAAAGATGGAGGGATGTTGTCCTGGCAAGTTAAAAAGTTAATGCTGGAGTAGGAGGTTTGGAATCTGCCCTTGTGTGGGGTTTGTGCTGGTTTATGAGTACACTTGCTGGCTTTGCTGGCCAGTGGAAGTTCTGTACCGTTATTTGTGATGTGCTTGCCCTTGATAGTGCCAGTGTGTTGATAGAAATAATTGAATTTCTTCTTATGCCCCATAGAACAAAGAACATTTTCCTGACAGTGAAGGCTACAAACATGTATTTGATGAGGAGAATGAGGAGCCTGTATTAAAGGAGCCAAAAAGGAAGGTGAAGTCTTCATCTTTTCAAAGCTCTGTATTGTTGTTTGTCATGACTAAAAGGGTTTTGTACGCACAGTGTAGTTTTGGTTTTTTTTTAATCTGGATGCTTTATTCTGACTCCTTTCTGTTTGAAAGGGAAAAATAAGCTATTTAAGAAGTAGAGGAAGAGCCCCATGTTTTGTTTCCTGACTTCAGAAGCCTTTCTTTTCTCCCCTTAAGGAGCGGAAAGCAGCACGGTTAAGTAAAGAAGCCATTAAACAACTACACAGTGAGACCCAACGACTTTTTAGAGGTAAAACTTAAATTCTTTATATGTAAAGGGGTATAAACTGTTCAGAAATTCAGAGGAGAAATTGAAGGAATTTGCCCAGAAGGTTAGAGCCTTCCTTGACCTAACATGACTTATTGAGGGTTGAAGGGTGCAAGACCATTTTTATTGAAGGACCTTTTAAAGGTATTTTTGTAAATAATGAATATAAAGCTACTTGTTATCAAATAAAGGGCTCAGATGATGTTTTAAATCTTCTCTCACTGTCTTGCTCTGGTAGAATCATCTGTGTCTCTCCCATATCATGTGCCTGAGGCCAAAAGTGTTCATGACTTCTTCAAGCACAGACTTCGACCAGCATGTCAAGGAAATGCCATGGCCCTGCTGAAGTAAGGACTTAAACCTTCCTCATCCAATTCTTTCATAAACTTTAAGCATCTCTAGCTTTTCTTTGGAGGATAACCAGACTTTCTTAAGTCCTTTAAATCCATAAAAGTAGGAAATTAGGAGAATGTCATTGCTAACATCAGGCAGTGCTGCTTTCCTGACAGAGTCATACTGTTGAAGTGATCATGGCCAGGAGTAATTCATATGAAGGAACTTGCTGATGCAGAGTTACTTAAATGGGATTTAGGCTGAACCCCAATATTTTACTTGGACTGTTTCTTCTCTGAGTAATGTGTAGTAAAATACTGAAGCTACATTAGTCACAAAATCCCTCAGGAATTTCATACCGGGATACTGTAACCAGTACAAAGCTTTTACACTTCCTTAAGTTCTCATGATGAAGTTTTCCAGATTTCTGTCCTTCATCTCTTCCTACACATTAAAGACAATAATTAGGAAATGGTTTCTTCCTCTCAGTTTGTCCTCAGCCTTATCTCCCTTTCACACTAACCATGGGTGGTATGTTTCTGTCTTTGTTAGGTCCTCTAAATACCAGCTGCCTCTAAATGAAGAATCTGCAGCCATTGGGAACTTGAGCAAGGATTGCAAAGATGGGCCAATGGAAGGTGATCAATCAGCAGCTGCAGAACCAGAAATGAACCTGGGCAGAGATGTTGATGCTTCTGTGACTGAGCCTCTTGCTGCTGAAAGGAAGAACTTGCCAGAGGACTGTGCTGAGCAGCCCAGCCAGGACAAGGAGGATTCTCATGCAGTTACAGGGACTGTAACTGATGATAACACAGAGGAACAGCAGCTCTCCAACTGCCTGAGCACTGACTGTGATGAGCAAAAGGAGAGTGAAATTCCTCCAGCATCTGGAGATGCCCTCATGGTAAGAGGGGAAACAGCACCAGATGTACAAGGTGACACAAACAGTCAACAAGTGGGGCCTGGACTGGTGGCACAGCCTGAAAAAGTGAGGAAATCCAAGCTGGATAAACTTCGTGAACTGGGAATAGACCTGTCCATCCAGCCAAGAATCTGCTCTGACAATGAATCCTTCATAAACCTCGATGAAGCTGATTCAAATAAAGGTATCACTTGTGTTGTAGTCCTAAGCAGTGTTGATCTGAGCTTGGCTGGAAAATTCAGAAATATTTAGGTGATAGAACAATCAGGCACATTCACTTACTAGTGTGGATTCTTTGAGACATGTTGACAGAAATTTAGAATTGTCTGGTGGCTGGGAGGCTGGAAGTGAATTGAGGTCTTGAGGACAAATTGTAAGATAATTTAATATTTGCTAATATAAATTAAATACAAGCTACAGAAAATATTCTGTGGTGGTTTATTATTAGTCCAATGGGATGGTTTTGCAAATATTTTAGTATTCAAGATTTAGCTTTTAAACTATCCTTTTTTAAACTTAGCTTTAAACTAAACTTTGAGGGCAAAAATGCTCAAGACCTACTCTTACTACAACTTTTAACAATCAATGCTTTTACATGCTATCACATTGATTTAATGAATATGCATTTAAAGAACTAGAAGCCCTGAAAGCACGTTTCTTGAAGCACACTCTCCAGACATCAAAATCCAAAGGGGAACGGGCCGTAAACATGAACATTATCCGTAAGGAAACGACATCTGATGGGAAAGAGGAGCTGAGAGCAGATGTGGTGCCAGCAGTTTTGGCTGCAGAGAGCCTGGAGGAAACAGTCCACACAAAGCCAGGTTGGTGGGGGAGAAGAAGAGATGGGGATTGAACTGGAAAACACTTTTGTTTTTATTTTCCTCTCTCATGCTCTGTTTCCCAATGCTGCCCTACAAAATACAGGTGAAGGGATCTTCTTCTGTAGAGATTACTGTGTATGTTTCCCCTAATGGATAGCTCTGTTTTAATAAAAAAATTCTTGGTAGATCACTGAAATAGCAATGGCCTGTGTAGGACAGCCTCAGTCAGATCTTTGTTACTGGTTCCTTAGATTTTTCATGCTTCCACGAGAAGCTGTGGCTGCCCCATCCCTGCAAGTGTCAGAGCCCAGCTTGGATGGGGCTTGGAGCAACCTAGTCTAGTGGAGGGGGTCCCTGCCCGTGGCAGTGGTGGAACAGAGTGAACTTTGAGGTCTCTTCCAACCCAAAGCCTTCCCTGGATCTTTTGCTGTGCAGGTGAAAAGCTCCAGGCCCTGAAGGCCAAGCTCCAGGAGGCCATGAAGCTCCGCAGGACCGAGGAGCGCCAGAAGCGGCAAGCGCTGTTTAAGCTGGACAATGAGGAAATGCTGGAGGAAGAGGAGGAGGAGGAGGAAGAGATGACAGATGAGTCTGAGGAAGAAGAAGAAGAAGGTGATCATGAGGTCTGTATGCAACATTTTTCCATAACCTCATCAGCTTCTCCGTTCTGCTTCCTCTCCCCAATGGAATGGGACTTTTGTACACTGCTGATTGGGGAAATTGCTAAGAATTTTTCCTAGAAGCTAAAAAGTTGCTATAGTTGGCATATTCAGGGTTTGATTGTCTAACCTTGAATTCATGAGTATTTTCTTTATTTGTCTAAACACTGTTAAAATCAAATAGAAACATTTAAAATATTTTGATGCCCCTTCTTCTTTTTATAAATCCTTGGTTCATTGCTGGCAGGGCCAAACAGGTCCCGTGCCTCAGCTGGGGTAGGGTTTGCCATGACAATAATCATTATATCAGTGCTGTGTTTGGGGATGTTTTTTAGAATTCAGAATTTCTGCTTGATGAAGCAGAGGAAGATAATGAAGATACAGAAGAGAAGCACACTGAAGATGGTGATAAAGAAACCGACAAAGAATCAGTTGATGGAGAAAAGCTGGAGAAATCTGAACATGGTGATTCTGTTCTAAAACATCCTTCAACAGAGTCTACATTGATGCTTTTTAAGGACAGCTCCTCAAAAATGGGGTAAATAATCCAAGCCTTAAAAATGGTGGCTGAGGAATTTTAAATTTGATCGGTGTGTGTAGATTTTTTAAGTGCCTTTTGTAAGTATTTCTGTGTTACCTGGGTTTTTTTGCAATTCATCCTAAATTTATTAACAAATACCTTTTATGAATTGCAGATATTCTCTTCCTGATGAAAAACTGGAAATGGAAGAAACTGTAGACAAAGGACCTACCAAGTTAGGTAAAGCAGAATTATTGCCCTAGATAATTAGATAATTGCTTTTTTTTTCTTTACTTAACATATGTAAAAGTTCTATTTAAGGTTGGTATTGAGTATTTACGTTATTTCATCACCTGTATATAGTTATACAGTATGATTTTAAAAGTTTAGATTGATTAAAAAATGGTTTGGCTTAAAAAACTGGAGGGAAAAATACTATTCAAAATAATGCTGGAGGAAATATGAAATGTCAGAAATCAATAAGATAAGTAAAAAAGTGTAATATGCATCTTGTGAGAAGAAGGAAATCCAACATGATCACAAAAGGAATTTTAAGCAAGGTGTCAGTGTTGCAAAATATTATATTGAGGCTTTTCTGGATTATAGACACAGAAAAAGTTAAGCACAATTTTTTTATTATTTCCAGAGGATGATGATTCATTTTCTCTACCAACACTGGCAAAGGAGAACAGCCACAACAGCAGCTTTGAGTTCATTGGCTCCATGATCCCATCCTACCAGCCCTGTAACAAACAGGCCTCGAGAGGAGGGAGCTTCTTACCTGCAGCAGGGGGGTTCAGGTCACCCTCCCCAGGTTTCTTCAAAACAAGTTTTATCAGCTCTGCTTCCAAGGTGAGATTCTCAGTCCTGGTTGTGTCTTATACTAACACAGTGGGAAGTAAAGAAATGTATTTTATCCTGGTGTTCAGAGCTATCAAAAGAATCAAACCAGACAAATGCTTTGGTATCAGTAAGATTTCAGAAGAGCAAGCTGCCACTTGGGTTTGTGTCCACATTGCAATGGATAAAAATGACATTATAAAACTTATATTCTAAAGCATCAAAGAAAAGATGCTATAATCTGGCTTTTATATCTGAAATATGTACATCATAAATACGGGTTTTTTAAGAATGCTTACATGGGCTACACAACATCTGATGTCAGTGAACTCCTGTGGTGTAGTGTGGCAGCATGGACATAATTTGACACCTGCATGGTTTGGGTTGGAAGGAACCTCAAAGCTCATCTCATCCCATCTCCTGCCACCTCCTGCCAGGCAGGGACACCTTCCACTGTCCCAGAGTGCTCCAAGCCCCATCCAACCTGGCCAGGAACACTTTCAGGCCCGGGGCAGCCACAGCTTCTCTGGGAATTCTGATCCAGTGCCCCTTGCATTTAAATTTAGGCTTGCTAAACAACTTACATATTTTTGTATTCTCTTGACTAGAGCTCAGGAAAGACCTCTGAGCCTTCTCTTCCCATAGAAGATTCCCAGGACCTGTATAATCCCTCTCCTGAGCCCAAGAGTTTATTTCCAGGGGCTGGGGAGTCAAGGTTTCAATTTTCCGTGGAAGATGACACTCAAAGCCAGCTGCTTGATGCAGATGGGTGAGTGATGTGTGTAAAGGATGGTGTTTTGTGCCTGTTAACAGAAATAGGATGTGCAGACCAGCAAGATTTTTCTAACTACAGCCTTTCTTCCAGGTTCTTGAACGTTGGACAGCACAGGAATAAATACCAGTCTTCAAAGCATCAGCTGCCACTGGCTAGCATGGATGAGAATGCCATGGATGCCAACATGGATGAGTTACTGGACCTGTGTTCTGGACAGTTCAGCAGCCAAGCTGAGCACGTGCCAAACACCAGCAGCACCAAAAAGCAGAACATGGAGGAACTGCTCAATCTTTGTTCAGGAAAATTCGTGTCTCAGAGTATGTCCTGAATTCTCTTTTCAGCTTTGCTGGTTGCTTGATTTAGAAATTTTCAGCTGAGGTAACTTCAGGTCTGGGCACTGATGCTACATGTGGGATTTTGTCTTTGTTGGGAGCATATGGAGTTTTATTTCTAGGGTGTTCTCTGACACATTAAGAGCAGAAATAAGTTGCATCTTGCTTTCTGTAGCAGGTTCTCCAACATGGGCTTCTTCAGTGTCTTCCAAGGCAGAAGAAGACAGTGACATAGAAGATCCAATGGCAGAGGCTCTGGAGCTCTGTTCAGGCTCCTTCCCCACAGACAGGTTAGCATTGCTCTCCTAAAATTTACAGAAGTTAATTCTGGTAACTGTCTTGTTTCACTCTTAGAAGTGTTTTCGTGTTTAACATCAATTTGCTGTCAGTGAAAGTGCTTTGTTTTGGAGGTGAAGGGGAGGACTATTGCAAATTGCTCAGCAATTACTCTCTAATTAGCACCATAAAATGTTTCCCACAGCTACTGTGAAGAGAAATTCTTTGTCTTACACTGATAGTGAAGGAAACAGTGAAGAACTTTCATTAAACTGAGAAAAGATGATTAAAAGTGGGACTTTTGGAGTCTGGGCTGTTGCCAAACTGCTGTAGCTAAATGTAAAGTTGGATACTTGGAGTTTTTTATTGACTAAATTGGAAAGTGTATGGCTGCCTGACAAAAGGATAGTTAGGGTTAATAAGTGGGAATGTTAAGGGGATCCAAGAGGAATTTGAGAGGGGGAAAAAAATTGGAAAAATTAGTGCTTGTCCCATGGTTTCTGCAAGTGAAGACCTGAAGTCTTAAAACATCAACTCAAATGGGGATTTGTGGCATTTATAGCTAAATGCTGCTGGCAGATTGTAGCTCTGAGCACTCACAGGGAATTGCCTGATAGCAGCTGAGGGGGGCACTGAAATTTTGCCTTGATTTACTGGAGGTAAAATGAAAATGCCTTTCTCCCATTTATGTTTTCCCTAGGGAAGAGGAAGAAGAGGAGGAACAAGAAGAACTTGGTGGTTTTCAGCTTTTAACAGATGACGAGGCCTTTGCAAGTGAAGAGGTGTGAACTGATGGAGCCAGGCAGCTGCTGGATAAAATGGATAATTCCATTTATCTTCCTAGGTTTTTAATATATCCATCAGTGCAAAGTACCACAACTTCTATAACAAGCTACTGAAACATTTTTCAGAGCAAACTTTGGATCATTTAAAAGATCTCTTTAATATAATGATACAGTGAAAAATGCAAATCCTCTGAAATATGCCTGATGTTTTAGTGTCTTGTTAATTGAAGAACAGGTAAATCTGTCATTACAAAGCAATCCACTCTATTTCTGAAAACTTTCTCTTTGACAGGATGAAAAAGGTGAAGATAGTGCTGCTGAAGAAGCAGAAATGAGTGATGAAGAAGAAGAACTGCTGAGACATAGACCAGGCTCAAAGAAAAAACTGTAATTATTTTTTAAAATCTTAATCAGCGGAGAGAATAGGATATTAATAGTACTAGAAATTTATTTTGGAATTACTCCCTCTCCAGCAGATGTTTATATGGTCTGGTTTTTTACTTTGGAGCTGTCATGTTGCGTGAATTTATCTGTGCTGCTTGTGGGTTGTAGATGATTTCCATTATAATTTTCATTATAGATGGAAATCAAAAAACCACAATAAAAGCAGTGCAACATTTCTTTGGCCATAAAAAGGGATGCAAGAATATTTTTGTAATTCCTCATGTCTTAAGATCTTATTTGTTCAAGCAAGTAAAACACAGAGTTGACAGTTACTGCCTTCATCTTTGGAATCTGGTGGAGGACAATGATTTGGGGTGGTACAAGATGCCAGGCTATGTGTAAATGTGCAAGAACTCAAAACTTGGTCTTTCCAAAAATTACATGAGAAATTACAATACATCCTTAGGAAATGTCCTCATTTTATGTCAAAAGATAAGTCTTGCTTTCAGAAGATTTGTGTGATGGCTGTTATGCCCCCAAACTGAACTCTTTCAACTTCTTTTTTCATAGAAAACTGCAAGATTTCATGGAAGAGGAGGCAGAGCTATCAGGGAGTGATGTGGGAAGTGAGGATGAGTATGACGGTGAAGACCTGAACGAATACGAAGAAGAGATTATCGATGAGGAGCTCCCAAACGAAGCTGAATTAGGGAACCAAATACAGAAATTCCACATGTCAGTGCCATTATCAGTAGATTTTTGGGTGTGTGAGGCCCTGGCTCTGGGACAGAACCTGGACTAACTTGTCCCTGTCTCCTGTGCTGGCAGGAAGGCGATGCTGGACGATGACAAGCGCCAGCTCCGCCTGTACCAGGAGAGGTACCTGCTGGATGGGGACCTGCACAGTGATGGCCCAGGCAGGACCAGGAGGTTCAGATGGAAAAACATAGGTGACCTATGATCCAGAGTTAATAGAGGGGGAGAAAGATTGAAAACAGTGTGTGTGTGTGTGTGTGAAGTAGCACTTAGTGGTCGTCAATAAAGTGTTTCAGGAATAAATTGGGGGGGGGGAGATGATTCTGGGTTTTTTGTTTGGTTGGGGGTTTTTTGCCTTGTTTGTTTGATTGGTTTTGGTTTTTTTTACAATAGCTGACTATCTTGTTTTGTTGCCTAGATTTTGCTTCACAGATGGACTTGTTTCAGAGAGATTCAGATAATGAGGAGGAGAATGAAGACTTTGATGAGACAGAAGCCAAGTGGAGGAAGGAGCGATTTGAGCGAGAGCAGTGGCTTCGTGAGCAGGTATGGTGAGCTGCTAGAAAGGCTTGCTCAGTCTCTGTATCATTGCTGGATGTGAAATTGTTTATTCCTCAAGTTAAACTTCAGTGTTAGGTCAGATTTCTCAGCTGAATGTGATGCTGTTCATTAATAGAACAAGGATGATGAATTATCTAAGAAATTGCAATAACCTCTTACAGTAGAAAGTAAATAAAAATTAATTTACATAAAGGACATAATTACTTAAAATACTGAATGAAATGTCCATTTGTAATATGATTTTTTTCAATGGTCTTCTCTCTGCTACAGAAGGAAAAAAATAAAGATCAGGAGGAGGAGGAAGAAATTGGTGGAGACAGCAAATTCATGAAGCTGGCAAAAAAAGCAACTGCCAAGTCTCTGCAGAAGAAAGGTGAGTTTGATTTTTATTGAAGTGATAAGAAAAGAAGAGAGAGAAAGAATTAAAAAACTGATCTTTCCCCCATGTCTCTGCCAGCCAGCCCAGCAGTGGTGGCACAAGACACAGCTCTGTTACCCAGGAACCCATTTGAGGCCTTCAGACCTGCTGGTGACATCCAGGTGGGTACCAATCCACAAAAATGGCATTTCCCAACACAGCCAAGTCAGCTGCACCTGAATTCTGGGCACTCCTGGTTTGTGTTGTTGTAATGTGTGAGTAGAGAGTAGATTTTTCTCTGAAGAGTAACTTACTAAGCAACCTGCCTTGTTTCCTGGGAGTGGTTTAATGCAGATTTTCTTTGCCTTTCAGATAAAAAATGGGTCACTCTTGAACAGACCTAAAGCTGTCCTTCAGAAGCTGGCAGCAATGTCAGATCTTAATCCAAATGCCCCTCGAAACTCAAGGAATTTTGTCTTTCATACACTTTCACCAGAGAAGAGTGAAGAGGCAAAGGAGAAATCAAAACCTCAGGTAAAGATTTGGGTACCAGGTGCTGCCAGTTGTGGAGATTATTTGAATATATAGGCACTGAAATCTACCAAGCACTGCTTTCTTAAATATTCCCTGGGTGCTCTCACACCAAATATTTCTCTCATAACTCAAAATTTAAACTTTTTTTTTGGACATGTTGTGTATTCTAATGTATTTGACTGTCCTTAGGTGAAGAAGAGAGGCCCTTCTGCAGTGATAACATCAGCAGCAAAGCGGCCCAAGGTAGAAAGCTCAGAGGAAACCAGTCAAAGCCGAAGCATTTTCCAGTACTTGGAGAGCTGAATATTCCTGTTTGGAGCCAAAGGTTCTCCCCTCTTTGCCAGCTGCAGTTTATTTTGCCCATCTGCCAGAAATCACCAGGCAAGGAAACAAATGGGTGCCACCTCATTCACAAGTTCCAGTAATTTCCAGGCAGTGGTTTTGTGCTTTGTTTTTTCTCAGTCCTCTGTGGCAAATGGGAGCACAAAATCCATTCCTGGTTTGGAATGAAATGCTGACTTGGTCTTTCCCAAGCATTAAGGAAACTTCCACTGCTGTGGGCTGTCCTCAGAGGTGCTGCAGAGGTATCAATTCTACCTGGAAATGCCATTGGTGTGACAAGAGTGACAAGGAAAATACCTCAGGTAGCTGAAAGCACAATAAAGTTGGAATTTCTCCAGCTCTGGGAGAGAATGAAGCAGTGTTGGCCATGGCAGGACACTTGTTTACACTTGCAGCACAAAGTTTTAGCTGTGGCTCCCTCCAGTGTCTTATTTTCTTCAATGTTGAGCATTTATTAAGCTTCGCCTTTTAAGAAGCTCTAATTTATCCTTGAAATGTTTACTTTGTGGAAAAGGTCCCAGTCTCTTCTGAGGCAATATGAGAAGGGTTTCTTTCCAAGTTTTTATTACTGTTGATGTCCTTAAACTTGCAGATGGATGTGTGTGTGTGGAGAGGGAAGAATGTGAGTAACGTGTGGGAGAGGAAAAGGTTTGGGGGGGTTTATTTGCATTGGTGGGGGAAGTTGCTGGGGTTGCTTTGGTTTGCCCAACTTCAGGCTGTCTTTAACCATCCATTCTGTTTTTTTCATGGAAGCTGCACTCATCCAAGTGAAACCATCCCTTGCTGAGCAGCCCGTAAGGAAAGGGCTGCTCTAGAATGAGGGAATTCATAAGGAACCATCATTCACAACTGTTCTAAACAGTGTGAGAGAACCTTGAGCCAGAGTGCCCAGCATTCCTGATGTTTCTAATCACAAGTTGAATGTGTTGGAGAGCAGATAATGGTGTCACAGGGTCCTGCTCTAAGACTAAACCTCTCTGGGACTGGATGTCACATACTTGAGGTGCTGACGCTGTCGGACAAGTGTCTGAGCTGTAAATTTTGTAACATCTTGAGCACACGCCTGGTGTGCTGTGTGTAAAATATTTTATTGTACAGTATGTTATAAAGAATTATGGTACTAATCAAAGTGCAACTTTACAATAAAACATGGTTTTAATTTTGGAGGCAGTTAAAATTAATTTATAGGATTTCACTCATGTCTTGGGGTTTTCCCCCCAATGTTTATTTATGTCTGTCTGTTTTTTCATTGCTGCCTTTTTTTTTTTTGTATCCACAACTCAGCCCTTCACTAGGAACAGCTGCAATAATACTGGAATACAACAAAAACAACCCCTTGTGTTTATTGGAGTGTGGATTTTCAACTCCTCGAGTCTTCCACTTGGGTTTGCATAAAATTCTTGGCCTGAAGAATATGTGTTTTTCCTGCTTCAATAGTTTTGGATTTTTTATTTCCCAGACAAAACTTTCTTTATCCTTGTCTTAAGAAGTGTCTATTTCAGTTCAGTGCAGCAATTCTAATGATTAGTGTACCTGGATTTGGGATTGGAGGTTTAGGGAAGAGGAATGACCTTTCCTCCTTCATTATCAGACTTTTCTTGAAGGACCATGTAACTGAAAGATTTCTGAACACCCTCTTAATTCTTTATCAGTGTTTCACTGATATGGAAGTTATACTAATTAAGCACAGGTTTGTTGGGTAAAAACATTCAAGATCCAAACTTGGGTATTTTCCTTGAATTTTGCTCCTTCTCTGCCACTAGAGTGCAGCAAGAGAATGTGCTTGCTCTGGCACAGGGGCAAGGCAAAATTATTAAACTCAAACTGTGTCTTGACTCCAGGGGAAATTCTTGCAGTTTTCCATGCTCTGGCAGTGCAAGAGATTAAATTTATAGAGACCTATAATTGCCACATTTTTGCATTAGAAAGTGGTAGCTTGAAGAGCACCTTTTAGAGGATTGGCTGAGTCCTGGTGGTTTCCTGGCTTTTCCTCAGCACATGCTACTAGCCATAATTATGGCTTTTATTTTGCTTTCCCTGTAGAATTTTCCCTTTAAAATACATTTTCCTTGTTCCAGAGCCAAGGGTAGAAAAATACTGTTGAGCCTGGAAAGCTTATAAGCTGAAATACAGGGAATGGGAAAGTTTCTGGCTGCATTTTCCCCACAACAACTTTGCAGTAGTTCAGGGTTTGTGAGTTACTGCTGGAAGCTCTGCATTGCACCCTAAAAATTCCTTGTCTGGGAGCATATTCCATGCCAGGGAGTTGGAAGGAGGCCAGGGACAGGTTCTGGGGGAGCTGGAATATCACAGGGAGAGTTGAGCCATATGCTGAGATGCTGCTGCTCTCATTGTGCCAGACCATCCCCAGAGCTGGAGGCTTGGGCCTGACCCTCACGTGTGCTCCCACCCCTGCCCTGCGCTGCTCCCATCCATCTCCTGGCTCCAGCTTTTCCAGGGCTGCCCCTCTGCTCCTGTCTGGCACATTAACTCAGCTTTGCCTTCTCATTTTCAGGTATTGATTCAGGTCCCCACTCCTGGCACGGACCTGAGGCCGCTGTGCTAACAGGAGGAAAAATCTTCCCCGTTGCTGCTGGAAGTGCCAAGAGTGGGCTGGGAAGGAGGGAATGGCTCAGGGTGGTGAGGGGTGGGAATGAGGGTCCTGCACCCAGGCACTGCTGCAGCTCAGCCTCAGCAGAAGCTACCCAAAGGTTGGACTCGATCCTGGAGGTCTTTTCCAACCTCAGTGATTCTGTGAAATGGTGTCTGCAGGTGTCTGTAATGCTGATTCCACTTCATCCAATTCCCTCCCTTTTTTCTCCCCTAACTGTGCCTTGGGATAACTCAGAGGAGTTACAGCTGAGAGCTGTGATCGGTGATGTTTGGGTTTGACTTTGGTGCAGAAGTGGCTGCAGCCTGAGATTTTCATCTAAGTTGGGTAGCTCTAATAATAACACCTCTCTGTGCCTCAGTTTCCCTTTCCCACCCAGGGGACAGGAGGAATAAAACCCCTCTGAGTTCCTGATCCTAGAATGCACCACAGGAGCCTTGATAAGAGCAGTGCTGCTAATACACAACATTATCTGCTGAGTTTGCAGAGAGAATGAGCTTTTGGGAACCCAATGAGAATGGAGACTTTTTTAAAAAGGGACTTAAAAGCAGAGGGAGGAGCAGCCCTAGGTGTGTGGTAAAGGTTGACATTGCAGACACGTTTATAATCCCAGCTCCCGCCGCCACGCGGCTCCTCGGGGCTCAAGGCACTCACTGAATTATGTTTTCTTTCCCTTTTTTGCCAAGAGACTGAAAAGGGGAGAGAAAAAAAACTATTTGTTTGTCTTGTCTAATTTAATTTATGTTATTTATCAAATAGACAGGTTATTTGGGAAGCCAGATGGACCCAGGCAAAAATCATCTGTATTTCCAACACGTGAAAAATTATGTTGGAGTGGACACATAAAAGGCAGCATGGAGCAGGTTTGGTGAGCACTCACCACGTGAGCTCTGCACCTCATCTGTCCCGTGCCTCTAATCAGTTGTCCCAGACCCATTATGAGGGTTAAAGGACAAAAAGACCCCCAGGCACCCACGGGGGTGTCTTCCAGAGCAACCATGTCACAATTATTTACCCTCCCTGGCTTTCACTCTGCTCATTGACTGGTGCATCCCTTCCCCAGGGATGGATGGGGCAGGTTTTTGGTTTAAAAAATGTTTTAGTTGGGTTTGGGAGCAAAGCAGGTGACGGTTTTTGGTGTCTGTTTTTTTCTCCTTTGGGTTTTCTTGTTGGGAAAGGAAAAACAGGAGATGGAGAGCAGCATGGATGGCTTGGAGAGCAGCAAGGATGACTGAAAGGGAATAGATAATGCAAAAAATACAGAAATAAAAGAGAAATATAATAAACACAAGAGCCCTCTGTTACTAGTGGGTTGGACACCCTGATTGCTGCTCTGTTCCCAAGAGCTGAGCCTGGAGCAGCCCCCTGTCACTGACCCCAGCAGCCAGGGGTGTGCAGAGTCCAGACAAGCCCATGGCACAGAAAACAGCTCTGTGAGACCTGCAGGGTTTGGTGGGTGACCTGTAAAGCAAAAGTTCCATTCTGTATTAACTGTTAGTCATTAATATTAATTCCAGCGCTGCGCGTGCTCTGTGCAGACAGATGTTCAGTCCTTGGGGGTTGTTATTTTCTCTTGTATCATCCAGAAGCCCAATTTAGGGCTGACTCCAGCTCTGCTTCTCCAGGCAGCAGAGATCTAAACCAGCTGTAATTAAAGAAAACTACATAAAAGATTGCAGGGTGTGTGAGGGGGAGTGTGATCAGCAAATCTTACAGCTTTACAAGAGATTAATTTTATTTTTGGCTAATATTTTTCTTTGCTCCTCAGGGCTGTTTTCATGCAACACACTCTGTGCTGCTTCCCTTGCAGTGGCCCATTGATTTTCAATATTTGATGGTGTTTGTGCACATGGTCACGGGGGATCAGTATCTGAGGGGCACATTCACGTGTGTCCTCACACCCTTAAATCCACCTGTGCTATCCCAGGCCTCACCTTTGCCATGGGGATTCTGCACAGAGCCCAGAGGTCCCACTCCATCCTGGCATGGCTTTCAGTGGCTGCTGTGCCAGGCCAGGTTCAGCCCTGAGGTCCCAGCTGGAGGGGGACACAGGCCAGCCCTGCAGCATCTTCCTGCACTGCCCAATTTCCAGCTGCCACTTCATAGGCACTCGTTTCTGTGCAGGAAGAATAATTAACCACCAAGGCTCTGATGTCACCTTTCTGGTGGCTCAGGATCCAGAGGGGGCATTTCCACATTCCTACTTTACATGAAGCCTGAAGGAAACCCTCAACCTTTCCCAAATAACCACCAGATTATAGAGAAAAAATGGCTTTTCCTTCCTTCCTCCTGCTCCTCAGCAAGCCTGGATGGGGCAGAGGGGTTTAATTGTGCCTGGGAATGTGAAGTTCAGAAGCTGCCACCTGGGTTGGCTTTTTCCCTGTCCCAGCTCCAGGCTGGCATTGTGCTGGAAAGGGACATTGCTGTGGCTCAGTGAGACACCCTGAGCCCCCTGGCTGGCAGCATTGGGGTGCCTCAATGAGCCTCTCTCAGCAACCTCCCAGTCAAGGACCACAGAGAGGTTTTGGCATCCAAGACCCATCCCATCCCCAATCCCATCCCATCCCATCCCATCCCATCCCATCCTCTGTGGCAGAGCCATGGTGACCACAGCTGGCATTCCCTGAAAAATGCACATCCCAGTTCCACCAGTGCCAGCACGGACACTCCAACCAAAGGCAACACCAACCCATCCAGCCACTGCTGTGAGAAGATAATTAAATCAACAGGCAATTAAACCCTCCACGTGGTTCCCATTTGGCGTGACGTGAGGGCGATGCTCGCGGTGCAAATCTCCAAGAGAGGCATCCAGGGTGAGCTCACAGGCAGCACTGGGCTGGTTTTGGTGTCCATTGCTCCACCTCCAGATTGGCTGAGGGTGTGTGATCTTCAGAGCTGGGATGACATGAACCCAAAAGTATGATAACATCTGCTGAGGTGTGACTGCACCCTGCCCCCAGCCTGCTCCGTCCATCCCCTACGCTGCAAAGGGAAAACAAAAGAAAGAAGGGGAGATTAGATGGCATCAGTGTGGTTGGCAAAGTCCCCAGGGCATCTGCAGGGGCAAAGGCAGGGCTGGAGGAGCTGGGTTTGTACCCCTCAGCTAGCACCCAACTCAAGTCTTGGGGGTTGGGATTTGTCGCAGTGGCTGGGCCTTGCCCATGGCTCCTGCTAAAATGCTGTGAGTGACACTGCTGGAGTCTCCAGCTTGGATGGAAACTGGAGATGCCAAACCAAATCCCATCGTGGTGCTGGTGATGACCCCAGTCTGGTAAGGCTGGTGCTGGTGGGCTGGCAGGTGAGCCAGGCATTAGATCCACTCCCTAAATCCACAGCTCCATCCCAAGAGCTGTGCCACAGTGGCCACGGGGTGTTTTTAATTCAAGTGCAGACCTTACAGCAAAATCCTCACACAAATTTTGCCAGGGCCACTATTGAGGGCATGGGGCTGATGGTGTCCCACTGCCCTGGGGGGCCAGCATGATCCCCAGTGATGGGGGACAACCAGAAGGGGACATTGCTCTCTGCTCTTCCCAGGTCCCCTGTGGTCCCCTGGCTCTGGGGTCGAGGCTGGCTGAGCCGGTGTTGCCAGGAGCCACACGCACATCCTGCAAGGGGAAGAGCCCTGCTCCCAACATCTGCTTGGCGTTTGTTTGTCTTTCATTCCCATTCCTGCCCTGCCCCCTGCTCTGCTTTCATCCCTCCATCTGCACAGGCCTAAAAATAGGGCCGTGGCCAGACTTGGTCTGTGCCTCATCAGCCTGTCGGGATTTCGGTATGATCCCATTTGTGGCCCGACAAGGTGGGGACAGGACCCACCAGTGTCCCCCAGATGCCACTTTCCTGCCACAGATGCCAAGTGGCCGTTCAGGGGAACCTGCACCCCTGACTTTTGCCCTGGGCACTGTTCCCTGCTCCCAGCCCAAAATGCTCAATCCTGAGCTTGTGGGATGTCAGGCTGAGCCTCATGTCAGTCCCTGCATGGCCCCACTGCTGCACCTGGGGTGGGGATGACACCAACTGCAAAGGTGCCCTTGTGGCAGAGGAAGAGCAGAGAGGTGTCCCCAACCCCCCAGCTCATATACTTCCCAAAAGTGCCTGGGGTGAAGAAGTGGAGCTACAGGGACACCCATATCACCTGGTTGGGGCTGCAGTGGGACCTGGTTCTGCCACCTGGACTGCTCTGGGGTCCCTGTGGGCTGTCCCAGGGGTCCCCAGGGGCTGCTCCGGGAATTTCCATGCCTCCGGCTCCCCGGCAGGCTCATCCCTTCAGCCTCTCCGGAGTGTGGAGCAGGATGAGCATCAATTTGGCACGTCCTTGTGTCCCCCTGCCCGTTCCCCAAGTTGCTATGAATAAATCATTGTTTTATTAAAGAGAAGCAGCTGCTTTTTTTCTTCTCCTTTTTTTT
>VXAX01000920.1:693967-726861 GCA_013399835.1 Leptocoma aspasia | reverse complement strand
CCCGCCCGCGCATCCCCCGGGCAGAGCATGGGGGAAGCGCTCCTATGGGGTGCAGCTCTTCTGTGGGGTGCAGCGGTTTTATGGGGGTGTCAGCCAGCCCTGCACCGAGCAGATGTCAGTGCGGGGTCTGCGGGGCGGGGATCCGGGGGTTCCAGGCCTCTGGTAGCACCCTGAGCTGGGCAGGGGCTCCTGCACCCCTCCTGCTGCCCCGCTGCCGGCCGGGGTCAGACCGGGACACCCGATGGGTTCCTTCCTGCGATTCCTGTGAGCGCATCCTCGTAGGAGAGGGCTTGGAGGGTGCCTCTCGCTGCCAGTGACCCGGCAAGGAACGCGGCAAGGAACGCTGGGATAACCTTTCTTTTTCTGGGCCAGTCTGTTCCCAGTCCTGCAGAGAAGGAAGGCCAGTGGGGTCACCAGTTTGGGCGCAGGGGGAGGCCAGCCCCCCCACCCTGGTGCAGGGCTGGTGACAGAGGTTGTGCAGAGGAGCCCAAGCAGTCTCAGCTGCTGAAAGACATTTATTGCTGTTGGGAAAGCATCTCCTTCCAAGCACACCTTTACCAGCATGGAATTAATTGCATCAGTCACAGCCCAAATGCTGCCAGCAGCACGTGCAGCTGCATGCCTGCACCCCGTGATGGCCTTTGGCATCACCCAAGGAATGCTGCAGGAACATGGGCTAGGACTGGAGCTCTCAGGGAAGACAGATGGGATGGGAGGTGGCTCCTTGAGCTTCTGCATCAGGTGGGAAGATGCCCTTGGATGGGTGGCATATCTGCCTATGGCAAGGAGTAGGAACTAAATGAGCTTTAAGGTCTCTTCTGACCCAATCCATTCCATGATTCCATGATGTTGCACGGGGCCATGCTGAGAGCAGCAAACACCCAGAAATGCTGACCCCATGATAGGTCCAGTACCTTTAAAGAGGTAAATAAAGTAATGAGCATGTTTTTCCCCACTGTAGCTGCCCTGAGCTCTGGTTGTGCCAGCCCAGGTGCCCAAAGGGGTGTCACAGCTCTGTGTCTCTCTTGCAGGCAGGACACCGGCGAGATGTTTGCAGTCTGCCCGGCAAACGCCCCATTCCGGCAGGGCCGGGGGGGCCCGGCGCTGGGCACGGCCGTCCCAGGGGCGGGACATGGGCCGGACTCCAACTCCAACTTCGTGGGAGAGGTGTGTGACAGCAACGAGAACTGGAGCCAGCCAGCGCCGGGGTCCCCGCCGGAGGAGGGCTCCAGCCGGAGCGAAAACACCACAAATCCATCTGATAATCTGCTGTTATTAATGCAGAGACAGATGGTCCAGGGCCGGCTTAGGGACACCGCCGCGGGCCTGGGCGCCATGCACCCCGAGCAGGGGGTGCGCAGCCCCCCCGAGGGAGCGGAGGTCAGCGGGGCAGGGGGACAAAACACTGCCGAGGAGGCGGCCGGGGGATGTGTCAAGCCCCCGAGCTCCCCTGCAGAGGACAACGGCTACGCCAGCAGCTCCCTCAGCATCGACAGCCCCGACAGCACCTGCAGCACTGCCTGGGACCCTCCCACCTCTGCCCCCCGAGCCGAGAGCCCCCCTGAGGCAGGGCCGGCTGAGCCTGAGCTGGGGACGCTCTTCCCGGCGCTGGCAGAGGCCATGCAGCACCTCCAGGACAAGGAGCGCTTCAAGGAGCAGGAGAAGGAGAAGCACCACATCCAGCTGGTGATGTACCGGCGCCTGGCCCTGCTGCGCTGGATCCACGGCCTGCAGCAGAAAGTTGTGGACCAGCAGAACCGGCTGCAGGAGAGTTTCGACACCATCCTGGATAATCGCAAGGAGCTCATCCGCTGCATGCAGCAGGGCCCAGCCTGCCTCGCTGCCGCGGCCACCCCTGGCCCCTGAGGTGCCACCAGCGCAGCCCGGCCCAGCGCTCACCCTCTGGATGGTGTGGCATTGGTTGGTGGCATCTCCATGCTGTGCCAAGCGCTCATTGGGGCCCTGGGTGCCCACCCTGCCCTTCCCATCTCTCTACAACGCCACCAAGAGTCCCCGAAGCGTTCATCTCCATTATTCTCTGCACTGGAAATTGTTTTGTCCTGCACCCAGGTCCGGGGTGGCACTGGGCTGGGTCAGCCTCAGGACTTTGGGGTTTGCTGAGCCCGAGGTGACCCAGCTCATCTTTAAACCTAATCTAGTCCATTGTTGAGCCTGGCTTAACTGCATCGGTGCAGGGATGGCTGTGCTGGAGCTGCAGGGCAGTGAGGGCCCCAGGGCAGTGAAGCTTCTAAACCTCCCTGGGCAAAGCAGTTCCAGCATGTGCTTCATCCCCACATCCCACCTGCACCGGTGTGTCCCTGCAGCCACAGCCCAGCCCTGGTAAACATTGCTTGTTGGTGAGAGTGAAGTGTCCTGGGCTGTGAGAAAGAAATAAAACCATTCTGAAAACTGACCTCAGAATGCTGGAAATTAAATTTAAGTCAAATGATCCAACACAATATATGTTTTTAATGTCAGTATTAGAGAAAAGTTAATTTAGGTCTATGTGTGTGCATGTCTGTCTGCTGTGGGTGATGCTCTCATTCAGTGCATGATCCCAAAGCTTCTCATGAACTTGTGGTGTTGGTGTTTATATTAATTTATCATTTGAGAGCAAAGAGATTTTTTATTTGAATCTGCATTTTATCCAGCAAGAGCTGTACGCAGAACCCAAAGAACAATGGTCTTAACTAGAGATGGAAAAGGAGCTGCTGTGTGTGTTTGCTGTGCTTTGCTGTGTATCCATAGGACACACATTCCATTTAAGTGCTGATGTGGAGGAGCAGCAGCGGGCAGTGAGGGCTCAGCCAGAGGGGCCTGCATTCCCCGTCCTGCCCCAATTGTCAAGCAAAGCCGGGCTCTGATTCCATTTCTCATCTGCAAAGGAGGGTGATGAGGGATTCCAGAGATTCCTCCCAGCCAAACTGCTTCCTGCCATCGGAGGAGCCACTTCAGCAGGACCCCAGCAAACAGCAGAATCTGGCAGCCTGCTCAGCTCCTGGCACCCAGCACCCACCAGATGCTTCTGGACTGTGGATGAACAACTCTGGCCAAGCCCACCAGTGACCCACGGGCCAGGGGCAGCACCAGCCTCCTCCTGCCCCACATGGGGCACAGCTGGGCTCTGCTCCCCCTTGGGCTGCTGCCAGTGGGTGATCCACAAAAATCCTCTTCCAAAAAGGACATTTTGGTGGCAAAAGGTGCACTCAGCTCAAAGCAACCTGTGCCAGCACTGGAGGATTCTGGCAGCTTCCTGCAAGGCTCACGCTGCCCTCACCTCCCTTCTGCTCGCTCCTGTCCAGTGCCTGCTGCCTCTGTCATATCCCAGACCTGTGATCGTGGCCATGTTGCACACCTTAATAAAAGCCTTGGAGCTGAAGGAGCCGAGCCCCAGCTGGATTTGTTCCTTTCTTTCCCTTCCCAAGGCTGCGGGGCTGGGAGCAGCCACCCCGTGCTCGCCGCGGGGGCTGCAGCGTGGGCAGGCGGGGCTGTGGGTGAATGGCAGGTAAAGGGCACAGCTCTGGCACCTTCCTCCCATCCCTGCATCCCTGGGCATGCTGGCCTGCTGGGCCAGCGACGCTGTGCCAGCGCTGGCAGTTCATCCAGGCTCTGTTTTTAAAGGTATTTTAAACACCGGTGTGTGTTGCTCCTCCCCTCTCTCCCATGGGCACAGCAGTCTGAGTGCAGGATTTGCCTTCTGCCCCCAGGAGAACGTGGTTGGAACCGGGGGGACCGGATTCCCGGATTCCTGGCACCCTGCCCTGCGGCCCTGCTCGTGGGGAGGGCTGGGGGCAGCTCCGGGTGATGGGGGTGGCAGATAACAACACCTGAGTGTTGACCCAAAGGTGACTTTGCCTCAGGCTTCACAGAGATTAACTAGAGATGAAAAACCGAGGCTGTAGCAGCCCTTTGAACCCTCCCTCACCTTTCCCCCCACCCCTTCCTGCTTCTCCTTTCCAGCCTCTGAGTCTCTGGGAATACAGGGATGCAATTCAGGGATCCATGTACAGACACAGCAAGGCATGAAGGGCAGAGTGGGCACATTTTTCCATCCTCATCCTCATCTTGGAGGTTTGTCCAAGCCCTCGGGGTTCCCTAGGATGTGGGGTGCTCTCCTCTGAGCTCTTTTCTCACCTCATCCACTTTCCATGGAGCCTGTGCTCTGCCAGGTTTGGGGGAACATGAGCCCTCCCAGCCCCACAGCGAGACTGAGATGTTCTCTGTTTATCTTGGTCGAATGCTTTACACAAATAATTATTTCCAAGGTAAATATTGTGAAAATCCAGATTATTTGCTCAAGAAATGAAAGAATAACTGCAGGAGCACATCAAAGTGGTGGATCTGCTCTGGCAACAAGAGGCTTCCTCCCTGGTTATTGGGAGCCTGATGCTGCTGCCCCAGGACCTGGATGGAGATGGCCAGAACTGATTTGCAAAATCAACTTCAGACAGAGCTTTTCCACCCCCAGCTCCCGTGCCCCAAATGAGATTTGGGAATTAATTAAAAACCCGACCAATTGCAGGGGGGGAAACAATAAAGACATAAAACACTGCAGGGCTGAGCCCAGGCCAGCTTGGAGGGGGGCAGTATCCCACCCCCCAGGACACTCTGACCCTGCATCCCATGCTCAGCCCCCTCTGGGAGCACTTCAGGTGGGATGGGTGCCACAAGCAGGCACCAGCACGGGGCTGGGACAGGGATCTGACCCAGGATTTCATGCCAGGGATTTCCCCATCCTCAGGGATTGCCAAGCCTCTGTGAAGGGGCTGAATTCTCACCTCACAGAGGGATTAATTTGGCTCTCAGGGCAGATGCTCCAGCCCCAAACACCCCCAGGTCGGTGGGAATGCCACCAGCAGGATCTGGATCCAGCCAGCAGAAACCTGGAGCCACATTGGGGCTCCCCCCCAGCATGGGGGGACCCGAGCTATGGACCCCACAGCATCCAAGCCTGAATTCCTGTGCCTGACCCACGGCCCCTCTGGTTTTAAGGCCTCCTCTGAAAGTTTATTATTACTATTATATCAAATCCCTGTGACGCTGGGCCAGTTTTGCTACACAAAGCAGGGTTTGGCAAACGTTGCCTTGCTTTGAAAGTTAAAATAATGGCATTAAACCAAAATCAAGTATTTATGAAGCTTTGGAGGGAAATATTTTACCTTGTAATTGGAATCCACTCTAACCCTTTCCAGTATTTTGTGGGCTTAAAAAAAGTCTTTAAAAATAAAATCGAATGATGTGATAACTGATGCAATGCAAGTACAAAAGAAAATTAATCATCTCAGGCCATTATCCAAAGATCCAGACTGGGACACACTTAAAGCATCCCAGGATCCCTTGTTTATTGTGTCTTTTCTCAAAGACACTCAGATCCCACATGTTTGGTTTGCAGTGGGAAAAGGGCTTTCCTTGTTCACAGCTGGGAAGATGAGCACAGCCAGAGCTGCTCCCCTGACCCCAAATGTCACATCCAGGCAGCACCCAGTGTGATGAGGGGTCCCAACCCCCTGGGCACCCCATGTCCCACTGTCACCATCCTTCCCAGGCTGCTCCCTGGGGCATGGAGGAGTGAGGCTGCCCAGAGAGATGATCCCTTAAAGGATCCTTTTGTGCCACCGTGCTGGGAGCACTTGCCTGGGAGGTCCAGGAGGGTGGTGGGGAGCAGGGGGGCTCTGCCCTGCTGCTCCAGTCTCTCCACAGAGAGATCCTCCATGCACATCCAGGCTCCTTGTTCCTGCAGCCCTGGGTAAGTGGCACTGACCAGTGGGAACTGGAGGGTTGGAGGCAAATCCTGGGAGTGTGGCCCTGAGGAGCCTTGGTGCATCCCTCCTGCTCCAGCAGCATCCACTGGGACAGAACCACCATTCACAGGATTTTTCAGGCTATTCTCACTCCCTGATGTTTTATATTTCATTTTAACTGACTTACACTGGCAGAATAAATACAGAAGAAACACACCTCCTGCTTGAAACAGAGCAGAGCAGCACCAGTGCCAAGAGCTCGGGGTGGACAAGGTGGGAGGCAGGATTTGGAATACCAGCATCTTCCCCCCACCTTGCACTGCTGAGGTGTCAGGACACATTGCAAACCCTGATGCCCTTCCAGGGTATTTCTAAAACCTTGGAATGCATTAAAATCTGGGCATCATCCCAGATGATGGAAACATGAACCTGGAGCACCACTGCCCATCCACAGCCGCTGGGATGTGACCAGCACAGCCCGGCTCAGTGTGAGCATCCTCCTCAGCCTGGCTTGGATGCTTCGTTTTCCAGGACGCATTTCCAGCTCGTCCTTTCCAGCGGCGTTGGGATGGGCGGGACTCCGAGTGCCGGGCTGTGCCGTGGTATCTGATGGCAACGCAGTTTGAGCCTCCCTTCTTTAATGATTCCCTTTGAAATGTTGTTGCATCCGCACATCCCCCTTCGGGGTAGAATATTAAGCAAGAGCAACTCGGCTGGAAATTCAGATCGTTTTTGTGTCTGTTTTCATTTACATTTTAATGACAGAGGAATCGTAGCAATCGGGCTGTTTGCAGCAGGGGCAGGGAAAGGGGGAAAAAAAATCACCTGCCACCACCTCACCTTTGCCCTCTGTAAACAGCACCAGGAGCTGGGAATCACTAACTTTTGGCATGAAAGGGCTCTTTTTCCCTTTCTCCTGCCCAGGCAGGTGGGATTTAAGTCAGAAATGGGCTCTTGGACCCCTTGCAGGGGTTTTGCCCAGGTGCAGCATTGAGACACAGGTGCACTGGGTGTTTTGGTGCTGGGGAAGGGGATGGGGTGTGAAGGAGCAAGCACATGGGTGCCATCCATTTGGGATGGCTGGGTGCTGAGGCCGAGGGTCCTGGTGCTGCTCCAGGAGCTCACTGCACCTGCAGGAGGAGGGGAAAAGGGGTCCCAGACATCATCCTCTGCTTTGGACAGAGGTGAGGCAGGATTTCCCCTGTGAGAGCAGAGCCCTGTCCCAGGAACCAGCACCTCAGTGCCCAGGAACCAACTCAGTGCCTCACCAGCAGCCCGTGGCTCTTCACATGAGGTATGGGGATCCAGGCCTCCCCGAGAAAACAGCTGGGAGTAAAGATCACTGGAAGAGAGGCAATAAACTCTCGGTTATTCTTCTGCCAGGGAGGCCAATCGAGCTGCAAAGAGTGCCCCAAGGCCAGCCGTACATCATTATTTCCTCGCACGGGTCCTGTGTGATGTAGTGGCTGTCTCGCTGGAGGGAATGCCTTCCCGGTTTTCAGCATCAGCACTGGAATATCTGGAGCCCTGGAAGCATGGGGCTGAATCCCAAAAGCCCCAGTGCTGCATTTTATTCCTTCAAGATGATAATAATCCGAGTGCCACACACACAGGGCCTGTCTATGAGGGTTTGATTGAGGGCTGAAAACAAAGGTTCTTCCTGCACAGCCAACAAGCCCCTGTGCAGCCCCAGGGGCTCACTGGAGGGGCTGCTGGCTCCTCCTGGCCAGGATGGGGGGACACCATTCCCCACAGGCTGCTGCACTTTGGGATGGGGCTGGGGGCTGCCAAAGGAGGTCTCCAGCTCCTTGACACAGGTGGGACTGCAGTGTCACCACTGCCAACCTCTGCAGATAAGAAGCCCTGGGGTGCAGGCTGGGCCAGTTTCAGTCTCTGGGATTGCCAGACTGGTCTTCAAGCTCTCCACTTGAGCTTTTCCACTTCTCCTGGAAGTGGAAAAAAGTTCAGGTCGGTGTGGTGGAGTGAGGCTTCCATCTTGTCTGTGCATAGATTTAAACTTAAATCCCTGGCTTGGCTGCATTCACAGACTATCTATGTTTTCCATCTTGAAATCTCCATTTTCCTCTGTCCTTTCCTCTGGCCTAATTTCTCTGCTCTGGACAGGGATGGAGGGAGAAGGCAGCTTCCATCTCCCAGTCACAGATGGAGGCTGCATTTCGCACCAACAACAAAGTGAAACAACAAAGAAATGAATCTGGATTTTTAAAGTCCATTTAGGGCTTGGCTCATTTTGTTTTCTGTTTCCAAAGCCTCCTTCCCCAAGTCTCCAGCCCTCCAGCCCTGCCCTGCAAGTGGAACCATCTGTATTTTCACATTTGAGTGCTGCCAGAGGGAGGAGTGGCACCGTGGCACTGCCTGTGCCAGGACCCGAGCGCTGGATGCGATCACCACACCGGCCCTTTCATCTCCTGAGTTGTGGCACACTTGGTTTCTCAAGCCATCCAAAAACTTCCCAGGGTGAGGAGATCCAAGCTGACTTTCTGTCTCCTTTGTTTGCTCCAGGAGGGGCAAGGAGGAGGATGCAGAGCCAGCACTGGGGCACACACACCCCAGCAAACCCGCCGAAACCCGGGAGAAATGGAAACTTTTTAAAAATTCATGAAAACCAAGGAACACAAAGCCGAATTAGGAGAGCCAGTAGTGCTGGGCTGAGTCTGTTTGGTGTTGATACTGTGCAGAATTAAGTCAGACCGGTCTTTCTTGTGGCCAGAGGGTAGGAAAAGGGCTCCCAGTGGAGAGGACCCAGCCCGGCGCTGGCGATGCTGAGCGGGGATTGATAACCCGGCGCGGGGGGCCGCGGCTCCGACGGATGCTGCTCCGGGCCCAAAAGCTGCATTTATCCCAGCGATAGCAGCCGAGCCAGAGCTGCAGGCCTTGGGGGCAAAAAAGGCTTAAAAACCCATCCTTCATTCATCAGGCAGCTGAGACAGAGAGGGGGAGGAGGGGGAGACAAAAATGATGGAGAACGAATTAAGAATTGGAGGAAACATGGAGGGGGAGCTGCTGTGCCCCGGACAAGGGGCTCAGCCCTGCCCGGACCCTTGCCCACAAAGCCAGGAGTGGGCAGGAACCTGGGGGGGGAGGTGCCCAGGAGGGCATCAGGGCACGAATCCCACCTGAGGTGCCACTTCCTAATCCCCAGATAATACCCCTCTCCAGTCCTGGAGCCACCCACTGCAAATGCTGGTGGGTGGGAGGCAGCAATGGGTGCTGAGGTCTGGGGTCCCCTTTCCAGCATCCCCCTCTGGTGCCCTGGCAATGCCAGGTGGCCACTGGGAATTTTGCAGACCAGGGAATGGCAGGAGAAGGTTCATCAGTCACTTCTCACGAGCAAATAATGCAACGTGACAGCGAGGGGCTGCGAGGGGCTGCAGAGACCCCTGCACTGAGGGAAACCCACCATGCACAGAGAATGTGCCCAGCAGCATGGGCAGGGACCTGCCAGAGTAGGGATCAGTGTGGGCAGGCAGCAGAGAGGGAACGGGGGGCTGGAGATGCTCATGGCTGCGATATGCACCCCAAAATCTTCCACCTGCTGTGGGAGATTTCTGCTCTGCCCCAGCTCCTTGGGACGTGCAGGCAGCTCGCCATGGAAAACTTTCCAAAGGACTTGGTTTGGTTGCACGCTGGAAGAAAACCAAGTTTTAAAACCTTGAACAGTTGATGAACCAGTTCTTGTTCCCCAGCCAGCCCCACTTCTGTGTTCATCGACTGCAGGGCCAGAAGGAGCCATGACACGAATCAAATTTGACATTTTACCCAGCCTGGGCCAAGGAAACTCACCCAGAACCTTCTCCACCAGCCCCACAGTTCCTGACAGCAGCGTGGTGGCTGGGAAAGCATCTGTCAGCTCTGTGGCAACAAACGAGGCCATGGGCACAGCAATTAACTCCCTACACCCTCAATATGGGGACACCCACGGCAGGCCTGAGAGCAGATGTCAAATCCCCCTCTCCACTCGTCTTTATTGACACCTAAAGTACATTCAGGAATGTGCCAAAGAGGGAAGACCCTCTCTGGGTACGGGGAATGAGGTGTTTGCACCCCATTGGGGTCACCTGATGGCCACACTGGTCACCCAGGCCAGAAGCAAAAGTGCCACCACCCAACATCTCCTTTTTGAGGAAGGAGTCTCCTGGCACGTTACTCAGTGGGGTCCAAAGCGCCAGGATTGCACTGTGGAAATAATTCAAATTAGGCATGCGTGTAATTACCGATATTTTATCCAAACAGGAGGAGCTGGAACATCCCTGGGTATCTGGGGAATCATCTCACTAGATGCAAAGCAGGAAACGATGTGGTGGATGTGGGACAGGCTGATGTGAACCCTGCCCAGGGCTGCCTGGTGGGACAGGGGGACAATAAATGTCCTGAGGACATGCCACCAGTGTGGGCATCCCAGACAAGCTCTCCTCTGCCACCTCTTCCATGATATACCATTGTGGCATAACCATCCACACAGTGGATATCCATCTCCAAGCATCCTAAATGCTTGGAACAGCAAGCTCTTGTCCCATCCTGCTCATTTGCCAGCTCTTTCCAAGCCCTGTCAGAGGAGGCTGCATCCCTGCTGGTGCTGCCACGCCAGAGCCTGCACCTTCCTCCTGTGTGGGGGACAAAGCTGTGGCAGCTCCCAGCTGTGGGACCTGGCAGATGGAGAAGTTGTGTCCAGTGATCTCCAGGGACTGGGAGCCACCAGGAGAGGTGTGGATTGAAACCAGCCAAGCTCTTCCAGGCCAGCCCTGCTTTGGTTCAGCTCTGAGCCAATTTTCCGTGCCCTGGGTTTGGTTTTTATGGTGGTTTTCTGGGGTTTTTTTGTTTTGTTTTGGTTTGGTTTTTTTTCTTGCAACAAGCCCAGTGTGCCAAGTTTTGCATGATTTTCTGCCTCCAGCTCCAGACTTTCCAGAAACTCAACGTCTCAGCTTGTGCCAGACACCTGCTGCTCACCCCTGGTGTTGCCAAAACTGCCCTGGAGGCTGCTCAGGAGTCGCCAGCTCACAGGCCAGGCACGAGCCTTACCCGGTGCTCAGGAGCAGCCCCACGGCGGAGGGGACAAGGTGGGGATGGAGCCCGCGGCAAGGGCTCATCCTGGTGCTGCTGGGAGCGTGTCAGAGCAGGTTCCTGCAGTAAAGGTGAAATCTGCAGGGAGCTCCTCTGAAATGAAAGCAGCCTCTGAAGCAACCTTTCCTCAGGAATTACCCTGCTGATGAATGTCTCCCGAAGTCACCGGTGATAAATGAAGCGATTAAGGGACTGACCTGCCTGTGGGGCTGGGGTTTTGTGGGGGTGAGCAGGGAGGGATGTTCCCCCCCACCACCATTTGGGCTCTTTACAGACCTGACACCTCCTAAATCCATATCACCAGAGGAGCCCTGGGTGGCTCTTGCAGTGGGGACTGTGCTGGGAGAAGGCCACCGGTGACCACCCAGGTCTGTCCCTGCTCAGAGGGGACTATGGAAATTGGGGAGAAGGAGTGGAGGCCAGAGCAACCTCGTGCAGCCGGGGGCCGGGGCAGAGGGCCGGGGGTGCTGCTGCTCTCAGCTGCGTTTGGTGGTCCCCGCGTGTACCAGGGGCTAATACGTGTGAAAAGCAGATTTATTTTTGCCTACGTTTCATATTCTTCACGCTCCACGGCGGGAGACAAAGGATCAGCTCTTCAATGGAGTCCTAAGAATAAACGTTAAACCTCATCAAATCCAATCCGGCAATAAAAATTGCCCGAACAAAAGGCCAGGGACGGAGGGTAGTGGCGGGGCCGTTTCCCCACGATAACAAGTTTTCACAAGACTGTTTATCCGCACAATTTGGAACGACACTTAAAATCTCTAATCCCAATAGGCATGAAAGTGCTTGTCCCAAGCAAGCAGGTGGATTGTCCCGGAGCGGCCGCGTTGCCAATGCTGCTCGGTGGCCGCGGCGGTGCCCGTGGGGGTCACGGGGAATGTGCTGAGACGGGGCAGCTGCAGCCTGAATGCCTCTCTTCAACCTCAAAGCCTCGGCCCCTCTCCCCCGCACCCCTCTCCATCCCACCCCCTATTCAAGGCGGTTTTAAAAGGCAGCAAAATGGTTACAAGGTTTAAGGCAGAGGCGAGCAAAATGCTGCACAAAGGGAGGACAAAGGCGTGCGGCGGCCGGTCCCTAATCCAGCATTGCCCATGGCAATGCAGCCCGGAGCGGGGCTGCGCGGATTAAACCCACTGCCAACGCCAGGTTTAGCGGCAGGGCTGGGGGGTGCCGAGGGCTGTCCCCCCTTCCCGGCCCACCAGAGCCCTCCGGGGCATCCGTCCCTCCAGGGGCTGGCGCAGGAGGTGGGGTGGAGGCAGTGAGGCACAGCGGGCTCACCCTGTTCCTCATCCCAGGGAGCAGCGCCGGTGCTCGGGCTGGTGAGGATCCTGTGGAGGCAGGAGGTGGGATGTTGGGAGCTGATTGATGCTGGGCTCAGCAGAGATGCTGAGGGTGGAGCAAGAGCCTCTGTGTCCCCAGTGGCATATCCAGCCCAAAGAACCTCTTTATTCCTCCTGTTCTTACACAAAATTCCAGAAAGTGTTCATAGCAAATGACAGCTCCTAAGTTGCCCAGCCTGAGTCCTTCCAAGGCTGTGCCATGAGTCACTGGACCAGCTGCTTTTCCCTAATGGCTGCTGCCTCCAAGCTCCCAACTCAGCTCTGTGCCAGGAGCAGGTCTCCACATTCCCAATATGAAGCTCTCTGCAGGGGGAATCTCCCCTCTGGGGCAGGAATGGGGTGAGCCACAAGCCCCCACATAAAACCAGCAGCCTTATAACCACCAGGACTGGTGACTGAGGATGCCTACACCTCTTTGTCCCGCACACCCCAAATGCCTGGTGGCATCCAGGGCAGTCTTGGCTCCTGGCACATGCTCCCATCCTCAATTTATGGAAAACTCTTTCCTCTGGGCCTGACATTCCCCCAGCACCCAGAAAAGGAGCTGTCTCCCCTATAGCATAAATTTTTTCCTCTGTCTAAAGTTGGTCTTGAAATTAAGGCAATTATTTTCACAGTCTCTGCGTTATGAGCCCGAGCCCAGCGCTGAGCCTGGCTCACGCTAATCCCTTTAGCACTCCAGAACTATCACCCAGACAGCAGCGGGGCTCGGGATCAAACCAAAGTGACATCCCTTTCACACGTGGCAGTGAGGACACACGCACTGCAGGGAAGCAGGGCGGGCTGGGACCCCGCGGCTGTTGGGGACGTGTCACGGTGGCAGCGACAAGTCCCACGGGCTCAGGGTGAATGAGTGTCAGCGCAGTGCCACCGAGCCGCCTCTGCAGGTGACAACGGTGACACCCCTAATTGGCATCGAGGCCCTGCCCTGCTTCCCACGCCCACCATGCACAGGCTGCTGTTGGGGCACGGCTTGGCCGCTGGGAGAATTGCTGGGCTCAGGGTTGGGAGATGCCCTGGGTGTTCCCGAGGTGGGTGGGATGTCCCACGGGTGGCTGGGACATCCCAGGGGAAGGACATCAGAGGACAGGTGAGGGGTGTGCTGCACGCCACTCCCCAGGGCTCAGGTGTGCTGCAGTCCTTGCTGGATGCTCTGAGGCTCCTGCTCACTGCAAAGAGGCTTTTAATTACTGTCAGTGCCCGAGTCCTGCAGCAAACTGCTCTTTCCTGTCCCCAAAGATGGGCCAGGGGCAGGTCAGGGCTTTGGGCCATTTTCAGGCACAGATTTGTGATCCAAAGGGAAGGACAGAAATCCCAGGAGTACAACATGCACAGTGCAGCTGGTTTTTAACCAACAGGTAATGGGGCACAGGGGCAGCAACTCAATTCCAACCCAGAGCTGCCCAAGGCATTTCTGGTAAGGATTTCCTCAGAGAGAAAGATCTCTTCTCTCCGCAATTAAGGCCACTGGAGCTGTGTTTGGACACACTCAGTCTGCACGAGGCCACCCTTTCCTTCCTTAAGCAATCTGCCTTTAGAACATCTATGAAACCACAGCAAAAGCAACTCCCTATTTGGCCAGATTGAGTATTTTTTCTTCCCCAAGTTCCTGGCAAAAAGAAGGCACTTGATTAAAGTTGAAAAAAAAAAAAAACCAAAAAACAAAAAGCCAAAACAAACCAAAAACAAGCCAGTGAGATTGTGCTTTAAATTAGCATTAATTTACAAAGCCCAGCCAGACCCGCTAAGCAAATTGTGCCCATTAATATATTAACAACAGATTTTCCCTACTGCTCCTTTGGGTCCTGAGCCTGAACAGGGGCTGGTGATTAAGGCTTTTTTAATTCTAAGAGCCTCAATGACCGAGCTGGACCCGCGTGTGCCCACGGCCGCCTGCGCTGGGAGGGTGTCAGGGTGACCTCAATAAAGTAGGTGACCACAGCACCTCTAATCCCCTCTTTTAATTGATTACTCTCACCCAGCCCCCGAGGCCATGAGAATGGGGGACCCACCCTCTATAGATTAGCACCCTTTAGTTTACAGATCAGCCACTTTTTCAGTCCTTTGCCCTGCAGCAATGCATGAAAATAACACTAATCTCATTAAGGACAGAAGGGAGCCCTTCAAAGTTTATTAATAATGGGAGCAGACAGGGAGAGAGTCAGGCTCTGGGTCAGATTTCAAAGCCGGGGAAGTGGCAGGAGCTTTCCAAGGGCCTGGTTTTGCCAGCGAGGAGTGTTTTTGACATATTTCCAGCTGGGTCTGGAGGTGCTGGTGGTGGCTCTGAGGAGCACTGGGGCTACTGAGCACCTGGGAGCCCCCCAGATACGGCTGGGAAGGGATGGGCAGTGCCCACCACTGGTTTGGCTGCTTGGGAGCTGCTCCAAGCTCTGCTTCACCACTCAGGACTGTCTTCCCTGCAACCCCCAGCTGAAGAATTTCTGGAATGATGGCAAGATCTCATCACCTTGAAAGAGACCTGGCAAACAAGACCTTAAGCTTTAAACACCAGAATGCAGAGGTTGACATTAAAAAGGAGAATACTATTTTCAAGGCCAAAGCAGCATCTTAGCCCTTGTGTTGGTGTTTTAGGTGGAACTGAAAAGCAACACAGTCCCTGAGAGCTAATGGCTGTGGGACTGTGACCCTGGAGCAGAGCACAGGCTGCCCATTTATGGTGTCTGGGGGAAGCATGTCTTGAAGGGCCACTGGCAGCCAGGGCTTGTTTCATCTTGCTCTTCCTCACTGTGGGATGAGAGAAAAATCACCTTTCAGCTCAGGGTCCAGGGCTCTATAAATGCCAAGAACAGGCTGTTAGAGGTTATGAGAGATCACCCAATTTCTCCCAAGCTGCCTGAATCCCTCATGAAAGTCCATGAATTTTTAAAGCACATTCCATGTGCAGTGTCCCCAGCACTTTTGGGGATGAGCCCTGATTTACTCTCTGGCTTCAAACAGGAGACAATGGCACAAATGCTTTGGCAGAAGCAGGACCTCGGTGCTGCCACACCTCAAATCACCTCTGTGATTTCCCAAGCATCCTGAGGGATTGGGGTGTTGGGACCCTCGACCACTCCTGTGGAATGCTGTAAATCCCAGAGGATCTGCAGAGCCCCAGGGAGACACCTCACCTGTGAGAGGGCTGAACCCAGAGCAGGGCATCCCTCCCACTACCAACACGTGTGGAGATGCCATGGCTCTGGAGCTTGGGATGAAACCAAACTGGCATCCTTTTGTCACCTGGAAGTGAGGAGAGAAGCAGCTCATGGACCACATGTCAGGAACTGCCCCAAATCCATGGGGTTAAACCACCAACACCCCAACAGGGCTGGATTTTGGGATGGGTGTCTGGGCTGTAACACCAAGGGTTTGAGGGGGGCTCAGCAAAAGGATGAGCTGGATCAAGAGGAGGGAGGGTCCCAGGCTGCAATCCCTCCAGGCCTAACCTAATCACCATCGCTCTGCATTATTACCCTGCCTAACGTGGCATGCTTTTAAATAAAATATGCAAAGATTTCTCAAATTATTTCCCCGGGGCAAGTGCGTTTTCTATCTTTGCTCGTGCATGTTAATCTGAAAAATGCAAATTCCACACACACCCCCATCTGTTGGGGCTCGGCCATTTATTAACTTCTTTTTTTTTAATGCAAACTGTTTCTTTCTTTTATATATATATATATATATGAAAAAGCAATGAGTTTTGTTATCTCTGCCCCTATTTTATTTCATTTAGAGAAAACAGGTTTTAATGGGTAAAAAAAAATAATGATAATAATAAAATGGCCCTGAGGTGGTGAGAATTACGACTCACTCAGCACTGGAGTTTTAATTGGAGATTGGTGTTGGGTAGGATTAGGGCTGCTAGAAGGCTGGGCCTGTTTTAAGAAGAAATGCTGATGTTCAGGGGACAAGGTTTCCTTATTTATTTATCCAGGATGACTCTGATATTCAGGCCTGAGCCAACAGCACATCTCAAGAGATTGACAGCTTCCCTGTGGCTGCCTGGACTTCAGTGGCACTTCCCCAGGCTGCAGGGCTGTCCCTGTCCCCATCCTCTCCTGCCAGGGGGTGACAGTCCCAGACTCCCTAGAGCAGCACATGGGCAGTGCCCTCATCTCTGTCATTAGGGCTCCTTTGCAAAATCATTAAAAATATCAAGAAAAAAACAACCACAGACAAAAAAAAAAAACCGGGGGAAAGGAGGACCCCAGTGCCGTGTTTTCCCTGACAAGAACCCGATGTGACAGAGCTCGGCGTGCTGAGCATAATTGGCAGCTTCTGCCCAGGAGAGGCCCATGGACAAACTTGCTCCAGGACGTGAGGATGCCCTGTCCCCGAGCCTGCGGGTCCCCATGGCGGGGGGTGAACGGGGACCGTGCTCCGGCACGGCCGCCGTGGGGAGCATCAGCCTTCACCTGAGTAATGAGACAAAACCCAGGGAAAACACACATGAAAAGGAAGGGAAAAAGAAACTCTTAGGAAATAAGATCAAAGTCCTGCCTTCAAAAACGTTGTCCTGCAGCTACGAAGAAACCCAGATCGCCCTAATTGCGGCAGCCGCGCGCAGCGCTTGGCACAGTGCTGGAGTGGGGGATGGGCTGGGGGGGACCCAGAGGTCCCAGCACCCAGCTGGGAGGGACAGAAACACAATAGGGGTATGCTGGCCTCCCTGGTTTTATTTTTGGAGTACTCCTGTCCCTGCTCCCACAGGCCCACGTAGCTCAGCAGTGATGTCTGAATGAGAACCATGGTGTGGGTCTTCATGTGAAGGAGCAGAGGGAAGCTGCTGGCTTGGGACACATCACACATTGCACTTAATACAATTGTGTTAAATAAAACTGTATTAACATTTATTATATAAATACAGTATTTTATTAATATTGTTCCCACTAGACATTTGAAAGAGAAACATTGGATAAACTGATGGCCAAGTGCTTGGACACAGACTGTTGGTTTATGTGGACAAATGGTTACAGAAAAGGAGTTGCACTGGAAAAAAAATGTCTCTCTTTTGGAAAACTTCAAGGAAACTCTGGAACTGAGGCTCTCCCAGATCAACTTCTGGAAGAAGCAATGGAGCAGAGTCATGGAGTGTTGGGGGCCAAGGGATGCCCAGGTGTGTTGGGTGCTCTGGGCACAGAAGAGCTGCTGTACTGGGCTGGCCCTTGCCAGCCCCCCATTTATTGCCATGTTCAGGGCACAGAGTGGCTCTGCAGGCAGACACTGCTGCCTTTCCATGGGGCTGGTGCAGGGATGGATGAGCCAGCAGCTTTGCCTCCTCTCACCCCTTTTCAGCAGTTGCTCCCCATCCTTCTCTTTGCCATGGTCCCACAGCACCCAGGTCCTACAGCACTCGGGCAGCTGAGGGGACATGGGGGGCTGGGAGTCACAGCCTCAACCCAGCCTGACCCCTGTAATGGGTGCAGAGAACCCGGGTCCCCATCACGACACAGGGAAGCAGCTGGCTGGCCCTTTAAAGCTTTTTTTTTCCCCTCTCTTGTTAAAAGATGTCTGGGAGGGGAGCTGCCAATCTGAAAAATGATCCTTCCTTTTTTCCATTTTCTTCCTTCTCTCCTTCTAGCTCATGCTCATCTGTTCAGGTGAACCGCAGGCACATTCATTAAATCTCTGTCTTTGACACCTCAGCTGCTTTGGAGCCCTGGGCTGCTCTTTCTCTTTTCTTTCCATGTTTTTTTCCTGTTCCCCATCTCCGAGCCCGCCTGATCAGCACACTAAGGCAGCGAGAGCGAGCTGCAGAATTGTTAACGAAGCACAACTCTGCTGGTGAGGTGCTGAGTGGCTGGTTTTGGGGAGGGTGCTGGGGGCACCCACTGTCCCTGCTCGTGGACAAGGAGCACCAGGGCACTGTGAGGTGCCACTGCTGGCACTGGGGTGGCACGGAGGGACATGAGCATGGTGACAGCACAGCCTGCACCCAGCCAGCGCCCCAGGGCTGCGGCTGGCAGCCAAGGGCTTGGCTCGCTATGCTGTCCTCAGTCCCACTAAATCCTGTTACTCCATGCAGGAATGCCTTCCCTGCTCCCCAGGCCCCCCTGGGTTCCCCAAATCTTCCCAGGGCTCACCCTCATGCACCCATTTCTTGCCTGTCCCATAAGTCCCATCCTGACAGGGAGGCACCGATGGCTCATCTTGCCACAGATTTGCTGCTTGGCCAAGAGGGACAGAGCCATCTCCAGCAGCTGCCTCTGGATCTGCTTCTGATGCTGAGTGGGGCTGGAAGAAAGAGATAACCCGGCTGCTGCCAGGAAGGATTTGGCCTTGGCTGTGTTGGCCCCTGGCCGGGTACCTGGTGACTGCTCCCAGCCCTGGAAACCCCAGCAGTGAAGAGAGGGGGGGATGAGATGCTCTCCATGGCCTCTGCCCATGGGTTCAGGACAAAGGGGCAGGAGCAGAAAGGATCCCTTTGGTAGAGGCAGAGCCCTGGCAGCGAGGAGGAGGGCAGAAGGACTGGGGCTGGACCCAGCACCTCAGGAAAGCACGTGTCCGAATCCCAGCTCTCTCTGGGATGCAGAGTGTGCACCCAAGGCAGGGCAGTGTGTCCTGCAGGAAGGGACAGCCTGATGTGGAGAACGGGGCCGAGCAGTGAGCAGCTCCAGGAGGCTCAGCAGGACTGGGACTGTAAAGCTGTGAATTCCTGCAGTGTTTTGTTAGCGGGATCGGCGCACAGCCTGGTGCCCTGCTCCGAATTAATTATCCGCTGACACGATTTTGCTTCTTTCCCTTTGTGTTATTTTAATTAACAGAGATCTCCTCCAAGCAAGCCAGCTGTCATGTAAATTGTAAAACTGTCAGCATGTACAGGAACTTAACAGGGACTGGAAGAAAGCCTTGCACAAAGGGATGTGCTACTTTCCCTTTTTGGTTTTCCTTCTCTTTTTTTTAAATCTGGCACATTTGTAAAATTTAAAAAAAAAGTGTGAAGACTAGGGTGGGGCAACAGATGGAGAAAGCCCAGCTTTTACTTTAGATCCATTTCTTGAGGCAGAGTTGCAAGACAGAGGTGTTCTTAAGTACTTTGGATCAGGATTGTTTCTTTGCACGTCCCTGTAGCCTGGGCATTTCTCCCAGTTCCCCTCCCCTCCATCCACACAGGCTGCAGGTGGAATGAAACCTACCATAGAGAGGACCCAGCACTAAGCTGGGCAAAAGGAGACATCCGTGGCTTTGAGATAATTAATCTGGTCTGTGTCCATTGCGGATTTCACCTGCATTCATCCTGCGCTTGATGAACCCCTGTGTGCTGACAGCCAGCTGCAGGGCTGGCTCCAGCTCTACTCCTGCATCACCTAGGCTTGAGATCTTTAACTACGAGCTGAAATCAGCCAGTTCTTCCCAAGATCAGACTCTGCAAACAAGCAAAACCGTGTTAATGGGCCCCATATGTCTTTGGTTAAAAGCTGCTCCAGCAGCAAGAGCAGCAGATGCAGAACGGAGCCCGCGGAGCCGGAGGTACGGCACAAGTTCATGCGAGGATACTCCGTGGACATCCCATCTCCCCTGAACGCCAGCATAAGCCTGTGGTAACCCTGCAGCAATCAATTAATAAATGTTTAGGCAAGTCAATGAAGGTTAGCAAGGCCCCAGCTCAACGGGAAGCTCAGGGAGGACAGCGGGAAGTGGAGATGCTCCAGAGCAGTGGATGGCAGCAGGACACTGAGGGTGAGATGTGCCGGGGCAGCCAGGGGTCTCTGCACTTGGTGGGACCTCACAAGGCTGTGGGGCAGGAGGGATGCTCACCCAATCTGCAGAGGCACCCCCCTTTTTGTAAGAAATTATATGTTTTTCTCCCTACCTGATTTTGGGAGAAGATCAACAGCCTGGGAAGAGCCTGGATTTTCTACAGTGTGATTTTCAGTACATGTCTCATCCTTACAATCTACAGACCTGGGCTATGTCTGGATGAGGACTGAGCTATTTAATTCCATTTCTTCCCTTCCTCACCACAAATGGTTTTTGTTGCCCTTTAAGAATAAAGACAAAAAGAATCCAAACCACATTCTGCTAAAGAAGGATGGATTTTCTTTCCCAGCAGCAGCCAGGGATAAAAGCCTGAAGACAGCTGAGCAAGCTACAGCATCGCAGCCCAAATGCTAAGCTTATCCGAGGAGCACAGCCGGGCTGTGAGGGCTCCAGCCTGAGCCGAGGCTTCCACAATGAGGCCAGGGGCTGGGATATGCCAATCCCATATGGAGGTTCCCTCTCAGCCCCGTTTGCATGCCAGGCATGCTGCTTGTCCACTGAAACAAATGACCTTGAGCAGTGCTGCGGGTCAATAAAATAATTTGCTAACTGATCCATCTTCTGTGGCAAACAGATGAATCAACTCCAGCTCCCTGGGCTGTTTTATGTATGGATGGGAGAGCCGTGAAGTTAAAATAACGTGTGCGGCCACATTCATCTCCATGCAGTGAAAGGATGGCTCCAAGTGAATAAAGTTGTGTATTTCTAGATAAAATAAGGAAAAACCATCTGGGGAAAAACCATCTTTGCATCTCCTGACACTTGGTGAGGTGGGTGCTGTTCCCCAGGACAATGTGGCCCAGGCCATAGCCTCCCTTAGTGGAGCTTTGTGTCCCCTTACTCCTGCTTTCCACACGTCTCCTCCAGCAGCTCTGATGTGTTCCTGATGGCCCCTCCTGGGCTTCAGCTCCCACACAACCCTTGGCCATCCTGCCCTTGCTGCCACCTCATTTCTCCACAAGGAATGGACCAAAGAGTGCAGTTCCAACCACAAAGAGGACTCACAGCCAGGAGCTGGAGTACAGTGGGAGGCACACCCGCTTTTTACTAGTCTCCAGTGCAGCAAAGCACTAAAAGCAATTAAGAAATGGCCACTTCCATCCTGGCAACACAACCTCCAGCAGCATTGGCAGAGGGTGGGCAGGAGCTGGAGCCACCGGGGCTGGTGCACACGGCCGGGCTGCATCTGCCAGAGAGCACGGCAAACTGGGGCATTCGGAGGAAGCAGAAAGGCCCCGAGGCAGCCTGTGCTCACTGAGCCCCTAATCACAGCGAGGTGATTAATGCCCTTCTGCTCCCGTGCGCCGCTGCTCTGTTCCGTGCTCCCCTCGCTCAGCCCTGCTGCCTCGGCAGGTCCCACACCGCCGGGCACCAGGCACTTGGCTTGGCAGGGATGGTGCTCAGTTTCCCTGGTGCTGAAAGCAGGGATGGAGCTGGCAGTGATGGGAAAGGGCAGGGCAGAACAAAAACCAAGGGTTCGTCTTTGGCCATGATAGCCTGTGAATTAATGTCTGTTCTCTGGAGAGGGTTTTTATCACCTTTTCTCCCAGAGCTTCTCAGCACTGTGTCTGTCAAGGGCCAACATAGTTCGGGAATCCCAGGGCTGAGACTCAGACCTGGCTCCTGCCTCATGCAGCCTTGGACAGGCTGGAGCTGCCCCATATCCACCTCTTTGTAGATCAATCTGATGAGTGCTTTGCTGTTGGTTTTGGGCTGGTGCAATGAAAGCAGGGTCTGGCAGCAGGAGACAGTCAGATTTAAGCTCAGGGCCTCCCCAGGGAGTGGCATCCCAGGTTTCAGTGCTGAGGCAGAGGTTCCTGGGGTTAAAAATTCCCTGTGCCCTGCTGCTCCAAATGCTTATTTTCCAAAATCATTATTAAAATTGCTGGTACAAACACAATTTTGTAGGAGACTCCTGCAGTCCTTGCAAGCAGGACGAGGGTACTGGTGAGCTCCTCAAGCCAGACACAAGCCTGGTGCCCAAACTCCTCCTCTGACAGCTGGAGCACAGAGCTGGAAGCAGAAAGGAGGAGTCCTGGAGCCCAGCACTTGCTGATCTCAACACTGCATTCTGCTGCAGGATGGACACCTTCCTGGGGGAGGCAGGTGGAATGTGTCCCCATCTGTTTTCCCATAGTGGGGTGGGTTACCTGGCCAAGCTCCTCTGGCTTCTCCCCACAGGTTAACAGGGACAGCTCAGCCAGGTTAGGCACAGTTCAGTCAGGTTAGGCACAGTTCAGCCAGGTTAGGCACAGCTCAGCAGCAGCAAATGTCAGTGAGCAGGAACAAGCAGCCGTGCTCATTCCCAGGAGGAGAGAGGTCACGGTTTGCCTGTCCCAGAGGTTAACAAACCCTGCACAGCCTCCCTAAGGGCACAGGAGCTGCTTTAGCTGAACACCAGAGATAAAAGAGCTGCTCAGAGGACTCAGAAAAATGGGGTCCCTTCCACAGGGCCACAGGAAACACCTCGTGCCCCAGCAGTGTCACACCGTGCCACGTACCGGGCAAAGCTCGCTGCGCGCTGGGATCCCTGCAGGGCACTTCCTGCGAGCCATTAAAGCACGTTGGGTAATTAATACCTTCCATGCATGAGGAAAAATGAAAGGCAGGTTGGAGGAGGAGGGGAGCAGGGAGGAGGCAACTCCATTTTGAAGGCTGTCGGGGTGGTTTTCCCTTGGCGGGTTGTTATAATTTGGAGGCTCCTGCACGCTGCAGCGTTCACACTTCTCAGATGTTATTCACAGCCTGATTCCAGCCAGCTTCACGATGCTGTCAGACTGTGCAGGATCCCTGCTGCCTGCTGGAGCACCTCTCCTCCTCCTCATCCCTTGGGACCACTGCAGGATGAGCTGAGGCTGCCACACACTCCAGGCTCAGCACCCAGCCAGCTTCTCCAAACCCCCTCCATAGCTGACAGTTACAGGAAAAGCCCCTCTGTGCTAAAGAAAGCTCCATTTCAGCACCTTAAATACAGTTTCTTAACGATCAAAATGTTTATTTTCTGAATAATAATAATAATAATAAAAGAATTCCAGCCTTGGGGCATGCGGTGGGATGGCTGCAAGCTCATTGGAGCGTGTGTCCATTACTGTCCACGCTCCAGACCACGGCGCTTTATTCCGGGAGAGTGACTGACAGACCCTGATCAATGCTGATTTGGGTCTTAAATAAACACACTGGCCCTGGTTTGCTGGGAAGAGCGAGGTGCTGGCATCTGGCTAACAGGCAGAGAGAGGTAAACTTTGCCAAATGGGCATGTCTTAGCAATATTTCCCTTTTTTGTAATTTATTTCCCTTCTCTCAGCACTATGCCATGGGAGCTGGGCAGAAGCTGGGATAGGGCAGCCAGGAAGGTTTCAGAACAGAGTTAATTTGCATTTTACTCCTTTAATTTATTTCTTCCATAGACAGAAAAATAGAGTTCAAATATTCAAACAGAGTTGTGCTGCTAAGAGCCACCAGATCTCACTGGTGCTGATCAGACCATCAAGCAGGGAAAGGTGCTTCACTGTCGACAGCTGCTGTCAAGAGAAAAGCCCTTTGATAATTTGCTGAGCTGTGGCAATTCACATCTGCAAGAGCTGTAGAGCTCCAAGGAACCCCAAGCTTCTTGGAAATGTTTTTCACCAGCATCATGTAGGTCTTAAAACTGCTGCAAATGGCACTTAAGAGTTGAGTGACTCAGGCTGCTACAGTTTGGAAAATACCGCTCAGGTAATTTTTTTCGCCCTTTGAGCATGATTTTGTCAAATCCAACACTTCCCCAATGTCCATTTCTCCTTTACTGCCATGTCAAGCATCAGTATTGAAACAGGAGTTGATAGTTTGCTGCTGCAACACCCCAAAGACTTCTGTGCACCCATGTTCTGGTGGCTCCCTGTGGGGTGACTCTGTTATCTCCTCATCTCTGACCCTGCGTGCCAGCAGATTCCAGCCTGGGCAGAAATGAAGGTCACAAGTTACTGAGCCAATCTGGGAAAGAAATTCCAGGAGAGCAGATCAGGATTGTTTTAATTAAAGGAAAGAGGCAGGGGAAGGGGGGCAGAGCAACACTCGAGCAATCAAACAACATTTTTTCCTCATAAAGATGAACAGTTGGAGGTAGGATTAAGACGGCTGAAATTGTCTTTTTAAAGGAATGTAAAAATGTGGATGTTGGATGATTGACAAATAAAGGGCACTTTCCTTTAATTTAAATATGCTCCTAGTTTGTGCAGAATATGTTAATTTATACATTGCCTAAATAGCCAGTAGCTATTGTCTGTAAAACCACATCAGATCAGGGCAGCAGGGCAGTTAATGTACTGGCTGGATGTTATGGCTGGTCAGTGAAGCGATCCGAGCTTCCTTCCACTGGCTCCCAACCCCTAAATGGAATAGCTGAGCTGTAAAAAACTGCCAGGGGCATAAACTGAAGTTCATTCTGTCAGCCTTCAATAGGACAAGGCTCTCTTTCCCAGAAGAACCCATCCATACCCTCAGCCCCAGCTCAGCTCCTGCTCCTCTGTGACCCCAGAGCTGTTCCCCTTCCATGGGAGAGCCCTCCAAGCCCCTGTGCTCTCCACAGAGATGATTTCTTGGGGCCCACCCCAGGAGCTGTTCACAGCTTTACAGCACCTTCCCCTGACCCTGTGCTCCCCCATGCCTCGGTTTCCCTGGCTGCAGGCTCTCCCAGACCCTCCAGCCCAGCTCTCCTGGGGCTTTGGTCCTATCTCCTGTCTCCCAAGGTCCCACAGCAGTTTTTAGCCTCTCCAAAAAGTCCTGCACTGCTCCTGCCATGCCATGACCTGCTCTGGGATTCTCAGCTGGGCCTCCTAGGCAGCCTTGGGACCCCAGCTGGATTTTTAACCCTGACATTTGGCAGCCTCTGCTCCAAACAGGTCCTGAGTGTGATCCATCCATGCCTGACCTGCCTCTTCCTCTGCCTTCATGTGTAGCCATGACTTGGTCTGGTCTCTGGAGCAATTTTTAATACAGAGAGGCTTCTAATTAACAGGATTCTGAAGTTAATTAAAACAATCTCGTTTAGATCTCTCCATGAGTGCTCACAAGGGCAATGCTGCTTCCCTGGGCTCCTTGAGAGCCTCTGCTCACCTCATAAATCACACCCTAGGGGCTGTTGTGTCTTTGAGAAAGGGTCTGAGGTGTCACCTTAAATGCTGCTAGGTCCTGGAACACATTTGTCCAAAGGACCAAATGACCAGTATGGAAGTCCAGACTCCACAGACTCCAGGGCCATGCTTCAGCCTTCCTGGGTCCTCCAGTCTCTTCTGGGACAAAGCTGCTGTCTCCATAGGTGACTCCTAAAGAGAAACTCTTGTCTCCCATGTCAGCCCAAACCCAGCAACATTACAGACCCATCTTGTTCAAGAAAGGTCCATCCTCTGCATTCCCAATGCATTCCCAAAGATCACTCTGGATTAAGTTTAGAGTGATATGATAAGTAGTAATAATACTGCTGCCTTGCCCCTAATTATTTTCAATATAATTACGTACCCTCAAGAAACCTTTTAAATAGCACACTCTCCTCAGCGCTCCAGTCCAAGGGATTCATTTGTCTCAGGAAAGAAATATTCTTGGGGCTGAATCCTTCATTAGTCTTTCCTGGAGAGACTCCTGCTGAAGTCAGCAGGGTATGTATGTCCCACTGGAGGATGAGGGACTGTGCCTGCCTGGGCAGTGCACACCACAGGAAGATTTTACAAGCCCCTCAGAATTTGGTTTCTTGGCAGCATAACACATTTGGCAGGGAAAAAAAGCCTGGAAGTGTGCTGGAAAGTATTAGTGAAAGACTCTGAGTTTCACTGGCTTTTATCAGCTTCTTACACTTCCTTCTCCTGTGTTTTAATTCCAGACAAGTGCTGCAGCTTTGGTGTCTGAAGGGAAAAGAGGGGAGACACTCAGAGTCTGGGATCATACTGTGTGAGCAGGTGCAAATCAAACGTGCATCATCTTCACATCACTGTGGTGCCCTGCCCCACCTGGAGATCAAAACTGGGAAGGAACAGCAAGGCCAGTGTGTTTGGAAGGGAGGAATTAAATGCATATATTGAATTATTTATACAATATATTTTCAGGTAGTCCATTGTTTTGCTGAGCAAATTGACTTTTCATTCAGTGTGCTCAGGTGGGATCTTGTCTGTGGCATCCACATGGAATTTCCTGTAAAAAAAGATGCCCTTGACTGGGTTCTCTCTGTGCATTCCCACACACCTGCATTCCAGATTCCATGCACCAGTGTCTGAAAACCATGGATGACTTTCCAAGGAAATTTCCTCACTGAAATAGTTAATGAGGACTGATCCCATCCCCCAGCTCTCTCCCCCCAGCTCGCCACCCCTCTGAAAAAAAATCAGAATAATAATTAAAAGATGCCTAGAAACGCTCTTGGAAGAGCATAAATTCTGAAGATGAAAGTAAATGATTAAAATAATTAAATACTTCAAGTTGACAAGCAGAAGCAGAATCTTGCCAACGGACATTTGTCGGTAATTAGTTAATTAATCCTAACACAAATTATAAGCCATAACAAACCAGTCAGGCTGAACACAGCCGGCTGTTCGGAATTAAACTTAGAAAAAGAGGGAGTGAGAGAAAGAAGAAAGAAAAGTTTGGAGATTCTTGCAGATCTGAGGGAAGATGCTGTGCAGGAGCTCGTGTTCCTCTGGGAAGGGCAGCCAGGACAGGGGCAGGAGCTGGGGCAGAACACGGCTGTGTTCCCACCTGGCAGGAGCACAGCGGGGCAGGATGCATGGAATACGCAGTACAGAGCGCGATTTGGGATTTGCACCCTTCTTCTGTGAGTAAATTCAGCACAAAAACTTCCCGGCTCTGTTTCCCACTCTGCCACTGGTACCAGTGTGCACTTGAGAACATCCTGGCCATGGGAATGAGCTGGTCTGGGCAGGTCCTTCAGGTCCACAGGCAAGTGGTGGCATTAATCCAGGGGTTTCTGGAAGATGCACGGACCAGCATCTGTGAAGGGCTCAATCCTGGGGTGCTGGGAGGGCAGCTGCAAACCAGCCGCCCATTAACACTCTGGAAAGTGTTTCTAGGACAGGCAGGAAAAGCAGGGTGAGTGCTTGGGAGCTGGGTCCTGCCAGAGAAACTCGGTGCAAATGACACCAGGACACGTGTGTGGTCAGTAGGGACCCAGCATGAGCCTGATGCCGTCCAAATCGCTGGGAAGTTGGGGAAGACAGAGCGTTTGTGTGATGGGAAGAGGTTAATGAGCTGTGGGCTGGTTTCTCACCTCTGGCCACCTTGGCTCAGGTCCAATTTTCAGCCCTAGATTAAGTGAGGTTGGTGATCTACAGGCAAGACACGGTGACTGACAGCTCATCTGCGGCTGCACTGCTGTGTTCACACGTCCAGCCAGGGCTGGGGAGGCACTGAAGGGCCAGGCTTTGCCCTTCCTCCAGCACGAAAAAGCTCTGGAGCAGCCAGAGTCGGTGTTCTGACAAGAGAGGACCTGCACGTCCCCAGCACGGGGACACTGCTGAGTGACAGACTGGGCCAAATGACAGCTGGCAATGCAGTTTAAGTGAGAAATGGGACATACAGGTTGCAAATGGGCTTTTAACAGCATGGAAAAGAAGGCACGAAATGTTTTGAAAGAATAAACAGATACCAGGGAAGTGTGACTATCCCACAGATCCCACATTGTTGGAGGAGTTGCCAGTGACTGATGTGCCACGTCTGGGCACATATCATGTGAGGGGAAGTACGAACATGTGAGTACACATGACCATCTCCTGATGTGATTTACACGCAGAGGAGAAAGAGATTACTTACAAGACAATGAGAATTAACACTGAAGAAATGCAAGGCCTGCCTCTTTCGGCCCAAACTCGCTGAGTTGCCTGCACAGAGGGTTCCTATTTTCCACCAAACCCATCCAGAGCTCTGCTGAAGAGAAAGTTTCATCCACATGTGCGTGAGCATGTGTACGCGCGTGTTCTAAGTGTTTTGCATTATGTGAGCTCTGACCTTCAGAGGGGAACAGAAGGAATATTTTCCCCCCTGAGGCTAGAGTTGTCAGTGAAATGTCTGTCTTCCTTAATAATTTCAATCCGGGTGACAGGGGACAGGGCATTTTGCTCTGAACGAACGTACTGTAAAAACTGTCAGATAGAATTTGTCTCAAGAAGCAACATTTCTATCCATTCGGGGTCATAATTACAGGCATCTTATGACCTGTGGAGCAGCACATTTTTCTCGACTGAAAAAGAAAGGAGTCCTAAAATAGGTGGTTTGGTCTTCTGCAGAGCTTTGGATTGAACCTAAAAGGAATCTAACAAACAACAGTGATCTGCAGCAGAATGCTTTCTTCGTGTTTGCTGGCTGCTTTTTTAAATCCAGAACAAACTGTGCACTGAAGTGACGTAGCAGAAAAGAGGGATAGAAATTGCCATTCACTGGGCTGGAGTAATGGCCTATTTCTCCTATATCCTGTCTCCTAACTGCCTGCCTCTCCAAATTTCCTCCACACTGACACTAGCCAGCGTCTTGTTAATGAACTGAATAAGTAACTAAATGGGTGATTAACCAAATGAGCATGACGGTAATTTGATTGCACTTTCCCCACTTTTAAAGCACAGGAAATAGTAAGAAAAGAAATAATTCAGTGACCAGCAGGAATTCAAACAGTACAGAGCTAGAGGAGCTGGGCAAAGCTTTGACTAGACGTGGCTGTCAATAAATCCCCCATTTACACTGCAGAAATCTCGGGCTAAATATTTAGATTTCTTGATTTGTGCCTCCACACAGGAGAAAAAAACTATTTATTGATTTGAAGCAGCTTTTACTTTTATGGTTTGATTTTATAATTAGCAACAATCATGAAATGGATGGTCCTGCTGTTATGTGCAGTTATGAGTCACACACAACTCAATGCTGGACATCATTTTGGGGTCACCAGCCTGGGTTTGTGTAGCAGAGCCTGCAGTGCCTGCTCCTTCCCCACCTCACTGAGGTCTGAGTGACAAATCAGACTGGGAGAGCAAACCCAAAGTTACCACAGTTGGAAGATGGTTTGCACTGCTAGGGACGGAGAAATGCAAAATTGAGATACAACACCCTGTCCTCAGCCATCCCAGCTGCTCACAGTGGATAATCCTCTTCCCCACCCCAGGCACTCAATAGTGACCATGGCAGAAGCACAGGGAAGGAGCAATCCGGCTGAGGAGCAGGGCCCCAGCCGGATTCTGGAATGCTCTCACCTGCAAGATCAATCCTTCCAGAGACACAAACGTTAATCAGCTGTTGGCAGGGCAGGTTACAATCCATTTTCACCTGCACACTCCAATGGATGCCCTGTTCTTGCCATCACAGGTGGAGGGAAAACACTCTGCAGTAGTCCTGGGAGTGAGGAGCAGAGCAGCTCTGGGAGGCAGAGGGATGCTTGTAGGATTCACAGAACCAGGCACTGGCATTCCCCCACATGTTTGCTAAGAGGGAGGACCCTTGGAAGGAGTTCTGCTGGTGGTGGGCAAGGAGGACAGTCCCTGCACACTGATGTTAGCCGGGAGAGCCAGGCTCAGGATTTAAATCCCACTGACAAACACTTCCATCCAGGTAGCGTCTAACACCGTCAAAATGAACATGTGAAAGAGATTCTGTAACTTTGCTCACTAAAAATTCAGCAAGAGCTGCTCTCCAGGGACTCAGAGGCATTGTGGTGGGAAGGACAGAGCCAGACTTGGCACCAGGATTGCCACAGCCTGAGCATGGGACAAACAAGGCAAAGCTAGTCCCTGCCCATCCCTGAGGGGAATCTGTTAAAAGACACCATGTTTAGGCCTATAGAAAGTCAGTTCCAGGAGCTCTGTGGAGCCCAGACAGGGAGATTAGGAGCAAATCCCTGTGTAAGCCTTGCAGGGTTCATTTTGGGGTTGGTGATCTGAACCGCACGCTCCGGCAGCCGGAGAGAAGCTCAGTGAATCAAGACATTTCTATTCCCACCCACTCCATTACCCTGCCCTGTGATCTCCTAAATCACTTCTCCTCTCTGCACCTTCATTTCCTGCACCTAAAACAGCAAGAAAATGCAGATTCTTTTCTTCTCTGGCAAGCAGGAACTCCTGCAGGAAACTTCGTCCAGGCATTCCAGTAACTGTAACATCATCTTTACTAATATCATATTGAGGGAGAACAAAGGACAAAAGCTGGTGCAAGCACTGCTCAAACGATCCCCGGAATGACAAATCCCTCCCATCCCACCATCCTGGGTCACACCACAGCCCCACACTGGTCATATGAGATGGAGACTGAGCAGAAAGCTGAGCCCAGATCCCTCAGGACAGTGTTGCTCAGCCCAAGGCAGCAGCAATGCACCCAGGGGGGCTCAGCACAGCCCTTCTGGAAGAGAACAGGATATTGGGATCACCAGGCTGGGAGACAGAGGTAGAACATGCAGAGTTCTCCTCCTCCTCTGCCACATTTAGGGCGCTGTGTTCCCTGTAAAAGGTGTTCTCCTGCTCTCACAGGTGGGAGAGAGAGAATGCCAATAGCCTGTGAAGCTACTCACAGCTTTTGCTTTTGGAATATCGCCATGGAGCTTGTGGAGCAAACAACACATAAATACACATAACTGCAATGTTTGTCTTGAAAATAAAACAGGAAAAGGCACATTCAATTTTAAGACATGCTGCAGCCTGGATATTTTCCCTTTAATGGTGGAAAATGATTTCTGCTGGCAGAGCTGTCCTGCTGGTATCATGGACTTGTGTGAGGAGCACCTTCACCCCAGAAGGAGGTAGGTGTGCACTGGGTGCACTGTGTTCCTAAACAGAGAAATCCAATCTGTCAAGAAAATTCAATAACAACTCTCACTCTTAACTGTACCCCAGGGCCCTAAAAAAAAAAATCAACCAGGATGGTAGGTGTGGATTTTTCATTAACCTTCTCTTAAAAAGGTCTCAAAAAATAACACTGAGTGAGAAGGGCTGGTTGTACATGTGGAATATGTGTGGAGATCTACATTGGAAAAATGCAAAACTTCAGGCTGGATCCACACAGAAAATCCTTCAGCAGAAGAAATCACCCTAATTTGATTTACACACGCAGCACTCAATTGAACAAGTGTAGCTACAGGCCATTGGAAAACAGTCAAAATGGTGAATTTGCTGCTTGCACACATTTATACTGTTTCCTGGAGACAATCTGCTGTTACTTTTTGGCATGTTAAGTATTTTTTAAACCACACAAAGGTTATGTCTGGTTCTCCCAATGACTGGGTATTTACCATATGCTGGAGCATCCTGAGTTTTCTCTTCTGAGGCTGCCTCAAACCCACAGATTTTGGATGCTTTGGTGGCTTCTTTCCTCAGCGTGGGGCTGGATTTGTGGAACTGTACTCAGAGAATGTGTTAATAATAGAATCATTGAATCTTGCTGGGGCTCAGGCAGTGGCATAAAACAAGAGCCATTTGGAGTCATCTCAGTGAGACAATGTCCACGCAATTCCAGTTTGTTTTTTCCTCTTGTTATTAATGATCCACATTAGAGGCACACCTGGAAACCTCTGGGTGGAAATGTCCAAGATTGGAAGAGACTTGGAGCAACCTGTTCATGGAGAAGATGTCTCTGGCCATGGCAAGGGGTGGGACTGGGTGATCTTGAAGATCTCTTCCAGCCCAAACCATTCCAGGATTTCTGTGCAAGAAGGCACTTTTTTGCCCTGAGAAATTTAAGTAGATTGAAACTGGGGTGGGAAAGAAATAGAGAATAACATTCACTGCTCAGCAGCTGCTAGAACCCATGTCCAGCCAGGTGACAAACCACAGGTGCCATCTGAGCTCTCTACCTGAGCTCATGGAAGGGCTCTGAAGCCATCACACTGATAGGAAAATCCACAGGGTCATCTGCAGCTCTGGGAAAAACATCCTGTATTGGCTCAGTGGGTGAGCCAGGATTGTCCCTTTGGCTGTGGGGAACCAACTTCCATGGTTTTGGGGCACATGGACACTGAGCCTGTGCTGGCACTGCACGTTGGATCCTGGGGCAGTTCTGGGCCCTTCATGGCAAGAGAGACATTGAGGGGCTGGAGTGTGTCCAGAGAAGGGAACAGAGCTGGGGAAGGGGCTGGAGCACCAGGAATGGCTGAGGGAGATGGAAGGGCTCAGCCTGGAGAAAAGGAGGCCCAGGTAGGACCTTCTAGCTCTGCACAACTCCCTGACATCTCTCCTACTATGAGAAGAGTGAGCTCAGTGAAGGACAAGAGGAAATGGCCTCAAGCTGAGACAGAGGAGATTCACATTAGATATTGAAAAGAATTTTCACTGTTTGCATGGTCACACACTGGAACAGGCTGCCTGGGGGGGAGGTGATGGAGTCACTGTCCCTGGAGGTGTCCAAGAGGAGCCAAGGGTGATGTGGTTCCAGAGGCAGTGCTGGTTGAGGGACTGAATGATCTTCAATTCAACCTTGATGGTTCCGTGGAAATCTTATGTGGATGCAGAACTTGGGGACATGGTTTAGCGGAGGGCACGGCGGTGGTGCTGGGCTGAGGGTGACCTCGGAGGTCTTTTCCAACCTCAGTGCCTCATTCAGCCACCCTGTGTCTTGGAGATCTTTTCCACCTTTACCCATCCCGTGATTCCAAAGGGATGGAACCCGACCCCCTCAGATTGGAGGCCACCCCGTCCTTTTCCACCTTTAACCATCCCGTGACTCCAAAGGGACAGAACTCGACCCCCTCAGATTCGAGGCCACCCTGTCCTTTTCCACCTTTACCCACCCATGACTCCAAAAGGATGGAACTCAAGCCCCTCAGATTTGAGGCCACCACCCCGTCCTTTTCCACCTTTAACCATCCCATTATTCCATAGGGACAGAACTCGACCCCCTCAAACTTGAGGCCACCCCACTCTTTTCCACCTTTAACCATCCCGTGATTCCAAAGGAATGGAACGCGACCCCCTCAGATTGGAGGCCACCCTGTCCTTTTCCACCTTTAACCATCCCG
>VXAX01000920.1:649213-693234 GCA_013399835.1 Leptocoma aspasia | reverse complement strand
AGGCTGTTCACAGCGGAGGAGGTTTCTCGGTTTGAGCGCTGCCGGGCCCTTCAGGGGAGGTGTAGTGGCTGTAGGAAGTGCCCGGCGGCCTCTGGAGCGCGGAGGCAAAGTGGAGGTTAAATCGCCGCTTGCTCCGGGTAAAGTCCCCAATCCTGAGCGAGTATGACCGCTCTGTGTTGGCTTGTCAGCTTAATTTATCTGTTCAGGTGAGTGTTGGCTTGTTACCCCAAAGCTCGCCCTGCACAGCAATGTGAAAATGTTAAAAAACCTCACAGGAATAACGAGGTGTGACTATGCCTAATAGTCACTTACGTCTAATTCACTGGTAAAACGTAATTCCTGGGAGAAAAGGGATTATGGGGACTAAAAGTATCAGTGAAATTCACAGCACAGGGCGCAGGAGCCAGACTGAAACATGGCTTTGGTTTCTTTACGTGGTAAAACATCTAGGGCGTCACCAAGTCTCTGGAATTCTTTAAAATCAATTTTTCTTCCTCGTGTTGCAATGACCTAGACTGAAGCTTGTCCTGTTCTGAAGACTGTGCTTTAGTAGCTTTCTTTAAAAAAGTTGTAGAATAGAGGATTGCTAGATCCATACAAATGAATATAAATAAATCTATATAAAAATGTTATAGCACTGCTTTTACCTCAAATGTTTCACTTCAAGTCTATGATAGCCAACTGGAGCAGTGTTAGAGGCTGTGAAAGCTGGTGGTACGTACAAAATAAAAACTCCATCGCTTTAAATGATGTTTTCTAAGTTAATGTTGGTTCCAAATAGGTTTGTTCACAAGCTTTAAGGAAAATGTACTTTGAACATAGGATTTAGTTGTTTTTGCTGGGGAGTGGTGGGGAGCACATAAATTTCAGATCTATATTTAGAATATTTATTTGTAAATTAATTTCAGCCTGGAGAAATTTCTAGGTGACCTAATTGCCCTTTCCAGTACCTGAAGGGAGCCTGCAGGAAAGAGGGAGTGAGACAATTTACAAGGGGACCTGGAATGACAGGACAGAGGGAATGGCCTCCCACTTCCAGAGGGCAGGGTTAGTTAGATGGGATATTGGGCAGGAATTGTTCCCTGTGAGGGTGGGCAGGCCCTGGCACAGGGTGCCCAGAGAAGCTGTGGCTGCCCCTGGATCCCTGGAAGTGCCCAAGGCCAGGCTGGACAGGGCTTGGAGCATCCTGGGACAGTGGAAGGTGTTGGGGATGGGGAAGGGGATGGGCTTTAAGCTTCCTTCCAACCTGAACCAGTGTGGGATTGTGTCACTCTCACTTTTCAGCCTTCTGATGTTTTCATTCTTGTGATGGAGTTTCTCACGCTGTTTTTTGTAAACATGCACATGTTTTTCTAACTGTCTTTTTGTTTTTCATTCTTTCTCCTGGGAGGAGAAAGGTTTGATGGACTTTGTCATTAACCAGTGTAGTTAGAGAGGTGGTAACTTCACCTTCCAATCAATAGTTGTTTCCAAAACTCTATATAATGTGAAAACCAAAATAAAATCTCTCTCTTCTTTGCCTTCTCTCAGGTGTAGCTGCATTTGTCTCTGCGTTTCGTGTTGCTCGATAGAGTAACAGGATTGCAGGGGCTGGGCAGTGTCAGTGGCTTTCCCTGAGCCCAGAGAGCAGCTCCAGTGCTGTGATAACCTGTGGTTATTCTCAGCTCTTCTGAAGAGAGAACAGAGCTAACTCAGTCTGGGAAACTTAGAGAAAAGAATTCAAACAGTTATTATCTTATCCCTTGCACCTGGTCTTGTGCAGGATGTTTACAAGAAGGAGTTACTCTCTGTTTAACCAAGGAGTCTCCTAAAGACCAATCAGGTCTTAGGTGCACAAACTTCTCTATAAGAGTGTGATATTCTATTAATAAATAAGCCTTTATGCCTTCTGAATCATGGAATGTATGTCACCTCTCTTGCTGTTCCTAAACTCAACTACAACAATAACTTTTGACATAGTTTTAGAGGATTGTGACACTTTGTGCCTGTCTTGCAGCAGAGATTGTTCAGCACCATTTAGTGAGCTGGAGGGGAAGCTCAGGGGTGGAGGTTTGTTGTTTGTCCAAGCCCTCAGTGGAGAGAAGGGATTTTTCCTTCACTCCAACAGCTGCTCAGTGTCTGGGATATCCAAGTGCCAGATAGCTGCTCTGGTGAGAGGAGACTCTGTGAGCACAGGATTGTCTTCAGCACTGTCATTGCAACAACTTGGATCCCCTCAAACACAAACTTAAAACTGTTTCAGACTGCAGTTGACAAAAAATATGGATCAATGTTCCTTAATTTCCTGTTTGTAAGCAGGCTTCATTATGATTTATAATCATTACTTTAATTTTTGTTCTCTTTGGTTGTTTTGTTTGTTTTTTTCCACAAAAAATGACAAGGAAAAGAAATGTTTCTGGAAAAGCCTCCTTCACATAAGCTTCTGGTTTTTGGGACTGCTGGATGTAAGGAAAAGGGCATCATTTGACATGGAGTTTGTTTCTGGATTTCCTAAGATTGCTTTTGCTCAATGTGTTGATATTTCAGCTTTATATTAAATTATTTGCTTCTGTTGCAGAATATTTGAATAAAGTTGAATAGTCACTGAGCAAAATTCTTACTCCTGATCCCGGGAAGCAAAACCTTATGCTTTGAACACAATATTCTGTGTGAAGCTTTATTCTTTCCTACCTTGCTTCTAAGATAGGAAATACTATGTATTTCTGGAATGCCTCCCTTCCTGAAAGGCTTTGTTTCTCTTCAACAACTCTTGTGTTCTGTGTCACCAGCTGTGAGACACCAAATGTCAGTGTGTGTGTTCAGAAAGGCTTTTTACTGGTGCTCCAGGTTATGATGCAGTTATCCAGATCTCTTTCTTGCTTCTGTAAAGTCCTGATGTGTCAGGATGTTGACAAAATAATTTATTCTTCCTCATGACCATGGCACTCAATGTTATTTTTCTTTGGCTAGACCATGACAAAATGTTTAAGATGAGTGAAAAGATCTTACTGCTGTGTGTGGGGGAGCCTGGAGACACGGTGCAGTTTGCAGAATACATCCAGAAAAATGTTCAGCTCTACAAAATGAGAAATGGTGAGTGAAGCAGGACAGGCCTTGGGGGCTGGGAGCAGAGCTCAGGGTGGTTTCCAGGTGAATGTTGGTGGAAAGTGCTGTTCTCAAACCTTCTGTAAAGATTTCTGCATTTTTAGTGTCCAGCAAAGGTGATAATTCAGGCAGGATGCAGAAACAGAGTCTGGATTATACAGTATAAATTAAATGGTGTCTCCAAATCCCAGCAAACTTCTTTGCAATATAAATGACATTGCATGCCAACTAGTTACCAGTTCTTCAGATATATTGGACAGAAAAGTCAAGCTACATGTCCTTAATATTTTAATTTTTTGAAGCCATGTATTTCTATGGTCCATACAGATACGAAATACCCAGAGTCTGAGGGCCGTGTTTATGTTTGTAGCTTTCAGAATAAACTGGAATTAGACAAAAGGCACTACATTTTGTCACTAAAGAACATTCTGTTATTTCAAAAAAGGAATGGGAAGGTGGTTGGTGAAACATGAATGGTTTGGGCTGTTACCAGATAAATAGTCACATTTCTTCTCCAGGTTATGAATTGTCTCCCACTGCAGCTGCAAACTTCACCCGGCGAAACCTCGCGGACTATCTCCGGAGTCGGGTGAGTAACAGCTGAGAGATTTTGGCAAAGGCTTCCAGGAACATTTCCATCCTCAAACAGTGGAGTCTGAAAAAGGTGGGAGCTGCTGTCTTTAGTGATGAATTTGGAACTGGCTGCTCAAGAATGGAGCGGGGTCAAGGTACAGCTGGATGTTGCATGCAGTGCTCTGGTCTGGGTAACAAGGGGTTGGTGGGTCACAGGTTGGACTCAGTGATCTTGGAGGTCTTCTCCAACATCAGTGATGCTGAGATTCTGTGAGTTCACGTTGCTGAAATAATGTCTTAGTAAAATAGAACTTGATTTGCTTATTTTAAAAACTTATCACATCACTTATCAATAACTGATACAGTCATAGACTTAAAATTCCAGCCTTGGGCCCAATAAACACTTTGTCACACACTGCAGATGTGAAGTGAATTAAACTTCTTGAACATCGAGATAAGGTTATGGGTTTTCATGCAAATGCACCAAATCCGTTTAATCTTCTTGGAAAATGATTTCATAGAGCAAAGCTGTTTGATGTACTTAGGAAAACAAGTGCCTTTTGTAAACAGCAACATGAGGCTTTTGGTAAATACCACATCTAAGTTGGGGTAGTGTTTTCAAGTACTGAACTGCAATTAGCAATGTTTCCCAGGATGATTTTTTTGAAAGTGTGAAAAGCTGCTATGAGGGGTCAAACAAACCTTTAATGATCCAAGGTTAGGAAGCATTTCATTGAGAAGAATGGTAATGTGCTATATGAAAGAAAACAGGAAGAAAGAGGATGTTGAGAATGAAGTTGATCAGCTCTGTGAGGGATAGAGTGTGGGTTAAATTGTGTTGCTGTTCTAATGGTGCACTGCTCGGGCCTGAAATCAGGTTTTACATTAGCAAATAAAGGCCAGTATTAACCTCAGAGCTGTATTGTTGAGAACTACACATGTGGAGTGAGAGTTCTTCCAGAACTCATCCACAGGAACAGCCAGAGATTATTGTTCTCCTTTCTGACACAGATCACAGCTGCAGGTAGCAATTTTTCCTTGTGGGTCCCTTCCAGCTCAGCATATTCTGTGATTGTACACTACTCTTCTGGTTTAAATGGCTTCATCCAACTGCATGGCTGGCAGGTGGTGGTTTGCTGTTTGCTTTAGCTTGTGTTGAGGTGTGATTTAGAAGGTCTGTGTGTGTTCTGTGCGCTCCTGTCCGGTTCTCGAGCCTGATGTGAAGCAGTGATGCTGTTGGGGCCTGGCCCTGGTGCTGATGGCTCATCTCAGGAACATCTGACCTGCACAGATGAGACTGAGTGTCCTGTCCCCTTTCAGCAGAGGTAGCTGTTTCTTACATATGATTTAAAGCACCTTTACCAGGCTTTTTGGTAAACCTGCCCATCAGGAGACGCCACTGATGTGGCACCTTTGTCTTCCTCGGTGCCACATCCCTTGGGGCATGATCTTCCCTGTGGCTCCACTCCTTCCTGAGCCCACGCCTGTCTTCCAGCTCACCTGCTCCAGATGGGCAGCAGAGTGGGGAGGACGCTGGCAGAGGCAGATGTGTTTATTTACCAGAGACAAAATGCTGCTCTGGTGCAGATGGCAACGCCCCAGGGCGCCCGGCGCTCCCTGACACTGCTGTCACACTACACTGATCTCCACATTGCAGGCAGAAGCTTTTTTCTCTTACTGTAGCACTTCATGGTTTGTTTGTGGCATTTAGAATTTGATAATACAAGCCTTGCCATCAGAGTTGGGTTTTTTCCTGTGAATTTTGTTACATTTTCATCATAATATGTGGGATACCAGAAGGTTTAACACTAGTGCTTGGTATCTATTGAAACTGCATAAGGGATTCCTGGAGGCTACTGATGTAATCATGTGGATCATGAAAATAAAAAGTAAAACATGCCAGCGCCTCCAGTTAGGACTGGGAAAATAGTTGAGAAGTGAAAAGTTTGCTGGGGAAAAGGTAGTTTGTTGCTCTATTGCACTCACTGTGTGAAGCTGTTATAGGAGGCCAGAAGGTGTATGAAAGTGAAGGTTAAACTGCAGCAGGACTTTCTCAGGCATTTAGACTCTTCTTGTGCCCAAGATCAAAATAGAGCTTGTTCTGTATTGTTCATCACCATCTGGGTTCCTCCCTGTTATCCAGTTTGATTTCATTTAGGATTCTCATGACTCCTGTAGTCCAACTACTTGGTATCTTGGGGATGGCTCATAAGGCAGTGCCTTGAAATTGTTCTGGTGGAAAGTATCAAGTGTAATGACACTGAGCTTGTATCTTAAGGCCAATCACTGTTGTCTTTGCCTCTACTTGATAATCACCATGTGGTTTTTCATGACATTTCTCTTTTTAAAACACGAGATTTCTGGTCCAAAGCAGGATCTGAAAAGAATCTTTGTGATTTCTGTTTATATATTGCAATTGAGGCAAACCTGGAAGGTGCTTTGGCTTTCATGGAGGTGAGTGGTGCTGTAGTGTGTAATGACAAGACAAGGGTGAATGGCCTTAAGCTGAAGGAGAACAGGGTTAGATTGGATATTGGGTAGAAATTGTTTCCTGTGAAGCTGGGGAGACCACAGGTTACCCAGAGAAGCTGTGGCTGCCCCAGGATCCCTGGAAGTGTCCAAGGCCAGGTTGGAGAGGGCTTGGAACAACCTGGGATAGTGGAAGGTGTCCCTGCCCATGGCTGCTGGTGGAATGGGATGAGCTTTAAGGTCCCTTTCAACACAAACCATTCCAGCATTCTGTTGTTATGGATTCCAGCACCTCACCTGGTTCACCTGCTGAATCCAGNTTGTGTGTGTGTGTGGGAGGGAGTAGGAAAAAAAAAACCCCTGCCCTCCAAAGGTGATGAAGTTCAGTCTCTGACTGTGTTGCAGTTTAATTATAGGTGACAGGGTCTGGCTGGATTCCAAATCAGCTTTCAGCTCCTCTCCCCATGTCCACACTTGGCAGGAAGCTTCCTTGCTCCCACCTTCCCCCCTCGCTGTGACTTTGGCTTCCGCCAGATGTCACAGGGCTGTGTCACCACCGAGCTGGGGTTGGGCTGTTTAGCACAAGTGTGCTCTTCAGCTGTAAATTCTGAACAATTTCACACATCTCCTAATTGCTGTCATTATTTTAAATCAAACAGCACCAAGTGCAAAACTACTTGGGATGAGAAATGATGCTTCTGTAGGAAAGGAAGTTTGGGTTTAAAAGAATGTCCTTTAGTGTCTGTCATCACTCATTTGATGGCCCTTTAACCACACTGGCCTTGTAAAGAGTTGAGAATTGTTGGCATGGACCAAGTTCCAGAAGTCAAGGAAGGCTGCCTTTGGAATGGACAAAAGGATTGGGATATACAAGAAATTTCAGTCCCAGCATCGAGGTGTTACACTGCAAATTTCATTTATAATCATGGAAGTAGTAAATAGATTATGTATATTTGCTAATGTTTAAATCCTGCCTTTCTAGAATAATAAGGCATGGGGGATAATTATTTACATTTGAGTTTTAAGAAGTCTCAGAGACCATTAGCAGGAGAACTTTGAAAAATCAGTTTACAGATGGGTTTAAGTCTGTATAACACCATTTATTTATGGTTGAGTATCTCGCATATGCCAATGTTGGTAATTCCAAGTCACACAATAATTTGAGTGATCTTGTGTCATGGCTCTTAAATATCAACTTGTGATGTTTCAGAATAAATAAATGATGAAATACAGCCTAATTAAACCAATACAGCTGCATGGTAACTTCTTTCCAAATATTCTTGGATGCTTTGAAGATTAAATCACACAATTTAAAGTGATGTTTTATATATAACTGTAGCCTGCTTTATTCTTTCATACTGTCTGAAAGTAAAAATATAGTGGCGTGTGATTTTTATTTTTTTGTGTGTGTGTGGAAATTTACTGCATTGAGTATCAAAATGAACTTTTCCTATGATGCAGTTAATGTTTTGGCTTTAGGGTGAAATTTTGTTTGCTTTTTTAATCTGGTAGTTGCATCATCTTTTTTTTTCTTATTTTGTTTCTTTGTTGATCCAGGCTTTCCAGCAGTTTGGAGATATCCTGTTAGTACAATTAATTTAATAAGAAACATTGTGTAGATATGGAAATACTGGAAGTATATAAAAGCTGCTTTTAAAAATACATACAATGCCCAAATTTTTTCTGATCCTACGTTTAAAAATAATACAGTGCACGTGTGTTTCATGGTTTTACAAAGTACAGATCTTGGAAGGAGATGTAGGAGAAGAAGAGATGTCTGATTTATTCATGATGGTGGAACACTAAACCCAGAACATGGAGTAAACTGCCAAATATTAAAGATTAAACCTGGTACATGCAATAAAAACCAAATTGCCAGTGAACAGGACACTGTGTGTAACTCCACTGTGTGGGAGCTTTCATACGTGCTGAGACGGGCCGTGCTCACTGGGAGGGGGACTGGGAAGAGAGCAAAGAGCAGGTTAAATGAACAAAGAGTTCTTAGAAACTGCATAATATTCATGTTGTGCTCACGTGTCAGCAGTAAAAATCCACAAGTTTTATGTTGAGGTGAAAGAATCTGGCATGAAAACTGCATTCAAGTTGTTTAAAGTTTGAGTGTGCTGTGAAAGCTGTAAAAAAAACCCGAACACACTGGTTTTCAAGAGAATAAGAGTTCTATGTTTGTATTTGCTTGTGCAGTCCATGTTACCAGAAGACCTAATCACTTTTAGCTTGAGACCCACAATGTGCTGCAGACAGGACTGATGTAGCATTTTATGATAAGGAATTGGGTAATCAGCTCTGCTGCTGTTCCCTGGTGCGCGGGGAATCAGGATTCAAAGATGTGTGAGTGCTCTAACAGAAACACCATTTCTCTTGGCAGACCCCTTACCATGTGAACCTTCTCCTGGCTGGCTATGACGACCACGAGGGCCCTGCCCTGTACTACATGGATTACCTGGCAGCTCTGGCTAAGGCTCCTTTTGCAGCACATGGATATGGAGCATTCCTTACCCTCAGCATCCTTGACCGCTATTACAAGCCAGGTGAGTTGAGCCACTGGACAGGAAAATTCTCCTGCTTCAGTTTAGGCCTTGAGTTTATTACTCAGAGAGACTGACATTTGCTGAATCAGGTGGCATTGCTGTGGTGCAACAGAATGGAACTTCTTGTTAGATAAATGGGGCTCGAAAGGTTGCCTTTGGTTTTGCTAGCATGGTAACAGAAAACTAGTCAACTCCTTAATTTTTTTTCCTGTTTGCAGCATAACAGACTGGGAGTGAAGGACGTTCCAGTTATTCTAAAACATGATTAGACTTTCCTGGACCATTGGCAGCTGGTAGTCTGCTTTTAATAAATAACAGTTTGACAGCTCTATCTTCTTGCTTGTCTGTTGGCTCTGACATGTACATTTTCCCAGAGTATCAATATTCAGAGGCCAGTCCCAGATCCTGTTGCTCCATATCTTGGATTGGCTTTGTGTGTGATAAATTAAAAACATTCAAGTGAAAAGATATTCCTACAAGATCATGTGCTGCAGCACCAGCACTCTGAAGTGATGGTGATGAATCACAGAGTATGGGATGGTTTGGTTTGGAAGGAACCTTAAAGCTCATCTCATTTCAGCTCCTGCCACAGACAGGGACACCTTCCACTATCCCAGGGTGCTCCAAACCCTGGCCAACCTGGCCATGGACACTTCCAGGGGTGGGGCAGCCACAGCTTCTCTGGGCAAGAGAGAGGTTTTAGACTGATTCACAGTTCTGTGCACTTGGCAGCTGCTCATCATAACTCTTGTACATGTTTGTACCTGTCTAAACTTTTAGTTTTAGACTCATAATCCACTGCCAAGAATATACATGGCCCCATCCCCACTGTGCAGATAAGGAAATGTGCAAAGCACAGAATATTGTTAATCTGACATCTTTGGCTTTAGCTACAAACTATTGGACTCCTGTGTGCAAAGCTGAGTTTTAAGTTATTATCTCTGCTCTGAGATTAGAAATCCTTTCATCTGCCTCCTTCAAGAAATGTAGCTATAAACTGATCATTTTCATTTAACTTGCCTGAGCAGTGGATGCAGGTCTGGAACAAAGCCTAGAAAGAAGTTTTAGACCCACAGACCCTGTTCGTTTTCTAGTCATGTCCCGTAACAATCTATTGTTCAGTTTTCACCATTCCTTGTGGAACAGAGGAAAATAATGAACTCCATTGTCATGGCTTGTCACCCCTATAGAGTGCTGGATTTTATCCTGAAGTGTGAGAATAGCAGGAGCATCCCACACGTGCCTTGCCCTTTATTGAGCTCATACCCAGCAGGAACATCACACTAAACCCATCTCCACCTCCTGCCCTGCACTCGCAGCCGTCCAGGGCAGCTGGAGCTGATTTAGAGCTGCAATAAACTGTAGGAGAGGGAGGTGGCTGGGCTTCTCTGAGCCAGGCCCTGGCCATGGGAGGCAGAATTCCGTCATGCTTCCCATTCCCTGTAACAAATCGATTCTCAATGGCTTGTTGCAGCCTGAGCACTGCGGTGCAGGGCATCCCCAGGACATCTGGAAAGTGTTTTCTGTGAGCTGGGAAGGAGAGGTTTTGGTGCTCAGCTGAAAAGTTGTTTAAATTTAATAAAAGTTTCTGTGGAGAGAGATGGCCTCTAATGAAATCAATCTGTGGATGTTTTCCCTTTCAGGTATCACACGTGAGGAAGCTGTGGAGCTCTTAAAAAAATGTCTAGAGGAGGTGAGTTGCTGAACTCAGGCCCTGATGCTCCTGAGAAAGGAATGTTTGTTTGCATTCATTCGCTGATACTTTCCTGTTCCTCTTGTCGCGTTTCTTGCTGCCTTTGCCAGGAGGGTAATAAAGGCACTGGCCAGATGTGGAATGGCTACTGAGGAAAAGGATTTACAGGCAGTTGCATTGCCTTTGCATGGTTCACATCCTCCAGAACGTAAACTTGTGCTTTTTGCGTGCTTATCATAATATTGATCCAGACTTTTTCTTCTTATGTTTCTTCTGAACATACTGCAGCATCCTTGTCACTTGTGTTACACTTAAGAACTCTTAGAAGTATATACTAATTCTTTTCCAGCTTGTGAAGTGGTACCTGAGGTAAAGCCTTGACCCTGAAGTTTATGACCAATTTTAGTGTCAGTATTAGACTCCAGACATTTCAGACACCAAGGCTTTTATTGCAGGGAAATAGTCTTTATCCTTGTCTTTAAGAGATTGATTTGAATGTAACATCAAGAAGAAGTGCTCTGAACAGGTCCTGTTTGAAGTATCTTTGTGATATGTACACTTTGTGTCCAAAATTTTAGCCCACCCTAGTTTTCCTGTTTAAATGTCTCCCTTATTAACAGGCCTGGCTATTTTGCCTCTCTACCCAAGGTCTAATGTGGATCATCTTACAACAAACTCCTACTAATTTACTCCTGAGCAGTGAAAAAACCCACTCTAGTTCCTAATATTTCAGATCACTAGAACCAGGATGGAAATTTAAAGTATACTCTCCTCTTTTATTTAAGCTTTGAGTGAATCTCATTTCTTCTGTCTTTTTGTAACAGCTTCAGAAACGCTTCATCCTCAACCTGACCTCCTTCAATGCCCGGTTCATTGACAAGGAGGGCATCCATGAAGTGGACAATATACCCCTTGCCAAAGTGGAGTCCTAACCCCTGAGATCCTTTCTTCAGCAGACTTGTTGTTTTGTTCTCTCTTGTGTTTTTTTTTCTATTCATTTGAAGCATCCGGGTAATGTGCTGCAGTGAGAGCTCGAATAAAGCCTGCCATTTATATAGCCAGTTTTATCTTTTTATTCCACTGATCCCTCCTGAGAGGATTTGAGTAAATTGTTCCACAGTGAACGTGAAACTTGATTTACAGTTCATGGGGGCACATTCAGGTTATTTATCTTCCTTCTTCTGAGATTTTACTGCTCTCCAAATATCTTATTTGTGGGAAAACTGTATTTTCTAGATGACATTGTGCTGTCATCCCTCTCATCACTAAAGCTCAGCAAACCCCAGACAAGTGGTTTGTGCCAAACATACAGCATCTACTTTATTTTTTCAAAGGTGTTTCCACTCTTTGCTGTATAAAATAATTATCAGGTTTTCAAAGACATAATTTGCTTTTGATAGAGTTTGTTTTTTTTTTTTGCTTGAATTAGATTGATACAAAGGTTTTCAAGTAGAATGGATTTTAAAATGCACTTTTAACTCACCTGGCAATGGTTCTGTTACTGGGAAAGAGCATTCTGCTGGTACAGTGGGTTCATAACTACATTAAATAGAATTTCAATAGTATTTTAAATATAAACTAATATATCAATTGTGTGATTTTTCTTAATTGATACTTCTGTACATTAAGAAGCGCATGAAAGCAGTTCAGTGAGAAATTAAACTGCAGCACTCCTCATAAATCTTAGAATTGCTCTCAGCTAGCTAGATCCTTGTTTCCTTGAGAATAATCCCTGATGATCCATCTAGGCTCAAGATGCTGCTTCCTTATAAAACCCCCATTCATGGAACAGCCTCAGATAATTATCATGTGGCTGATACTTGTGGTCTGCCCAGAAGTGATTCTTCTGTGAACAGTTTTTGGTGTGACTCCTTCCCTATTTGAATTGGCATTAAAATTGCTCTGGGTGCTTATTTTATGTTTGAATAAGCTCAGAAAAAGAATTTTGGTAATAGGGTAGATGTGTACAGGATTGTGTGCAGACTGATAGTTGTGTGTTGTGGCATAACACCCAAATTCTCAGCTGGAAAAGGTGAGTGACAGACTTAACTGTTCATTTGTCTAAGCTTTTTGGTCTTACCCCAGTCGTGTGTTTGAGAAGGTTCGTTCCTTCCCAAAAAAAAAGTTGTCAGTCTTAAAGTATTCCTGTCTTCTGGAATGGATGAGAACTGGATGAGACTGAGGCTTGTTTAATGACACAGAAGAAATTTGCAGCTCCAGTGCCTTAACTCACCCTGCCTCTTACTTAAATCTAATTCTTCCCTGGAGTCCCATCAGGCTTTGTAGTTTCATTCTTCCCAGAATGAGTTTAATTACAGCTGGTTTTGCTGTAGTGGCTGCAATGGCGTTTATTTAAGGCCAATGGCACAGAACTCTGAAACATTTTGCTAAAACTCACTTTATCTCTTGAAAACCTTTTAAGCTTTCACACTCAGCAGTCCCCAGCCTGACGATTTCCTCTTGGCAGGTCACATTTAACACGAGCAGAGTTGGAGCGTTGTCGTTCCGCCACTGAAATCTCACCCCTTCGTGTTGCATTAATGTACTTGTTTAGCTTAATGCAGCATCTCTAATTTATTTTACCACTGATGTTGAATGTTTTTGCAGGTTTCTTGTCTCATTTCAAACTCATCACTGCAGAGGGGCTGAGCTGATGTGATATTTTTGTCACTGCATATCAAAGCAGCGATGCCTCTTCATTGGAGGGATTCATTGTTCAGACACCAAACTGGGGTGTGGAGCTCTTGGATGATGTGAGCCTGGCAGAGAATCTGCCTGGAGTTTTTATTGGCACCTATTTGCATGCAGGTGATTAATAAACATAAAACAATTATTCCCTGGTTGCATCCAGGTTGGAGTGGAACATATGTTTTGCCCAAGGGCAGGGCCCAGGATCTGAATCCCCCATAGAAAGGAAGATCCAAGGGGTTGCATCCAAAGCCAATGGAGCAGCAACCTCAAGGAATTAATAAATATAGCCCTTGATTCCAAACCAGGAACAAAAGAACTGGCCCACAATGAGATTGGATTGTAGCCTCTAACAAAGGAGATTTTTTGAGGACTTTCCAAGAATTCATACTTTTTAAGGAAAAGTGTGATACTTATGCTGTATAACTTATTTTTTAAAATGTCTACAGTGCTGATACTCAAATTCAGAAACCAGTTTTCATTTTTGACAGTATTACCTGGAATCTGTTTGAAAAATCAATATTTAAGTTAATGAAAGAGTAGAAAACTTCTTACCTGCTCCAAGTTTAGCCCTAAAGCTTCTGAAAACCATATTTTGCCTAGAATCCAGGAATCCCTTTTTGAAAGAATTCACCTCTCCATTTGTATTTGTCGTGACAGGCCTCTCTTTCATAAGAAATCTCTGAAATAATTGAGCACTGCAAGAAAATACTGCTTTGTACTAATTTTTGTGGTTCATGTTATGAGAAATGAATGTAGTAGTCAAGGTGCTGTGTTCCTGGGGCGCTGTGGCCATGGTGAGCTGCTCTGCCTTGCCTTGCCTGGTAATTCTGACCATATGTTTTACTCTCAAAGCCTCAGGGCCCAAAGAGTTAACAAGGCCCTTTTTCTCGTGTTAGGTTTCCTGTTTAAGGATGGTCTTTTCGTGGGGAGCAGATCTTCACCAGCTCATCTCTCCAGAGCTTGGGGTTAGCTCCAAGATCAGTTTACAGATTCTCTGTGCCTTAGGCCACACTGGGTTGGGAGTGCTTTGCTGGAAGAGGAATGTGAGCGTAGGTGCAGCGCTCACGGGGCTTTTTCTTGGTGTTAATTACACCTTTCCATGGAAGAAAATCTGTGTTTTGGGATAGACCTCCCTGTGACCAGAAGCATTAGCCCAGAGGAGCTGTCAGAGCTCAGCTGCCTTGTGGAATTGGTCTCACAGAAATTTGTAACAGTGCCAAGGCAGTTCTGCTGCCTAAAAGTGACTCCACAACTCAAAAGTCATCTTGAGTGAAGTGACAGCCAAGCAGGGACATCAGTCAAAGACTGAAATGCCTGGAAGGTGAAACTGTCTCCCATCCTGCTGTATTCACTTTTATGGGGAGCTGCTGGTGAGGGGGAGCCCCTCAGGCTATTCACCTTCCTTTCCCCAGGATTTCTTCAAGAAATCCATGGCCCTGTTCTGTTAAACCCAGAGATGCTCCAGCTCTGGGCAGGTGAACAGCCTCAAGCAGGGACTGGGTTTGAGTGCAAACCTGAGTGTCCTCAGCAGAAATTACTGAGACTGCCTAGTAGTAGTAATAAAAAAAAAAATAATAATAGCAACAACAAAATAGAAATAAAGTGTGTGTGATCAATCCTACAGCATATTCTTGGCAGTCCCTGAGTTTGACTTCTGTTTGTGGTGATCAGTCACTGGCAGAAGCTTTGTCACCAAATGGAGCTGTCACTTCCCAGAGTCAAGATGTGGGAGCAGAGGGGAGAAATCAGGCTGAACTCTCCCAAGGATGTGTTTTCCTTTGTTCTTGTCTCTAGTTTTGACAGTAGGCTTCTCCAAGAGGCAGTAGCCCATGCTAGGGCTGACATTAGGGATTATGCTCATAGGATTTGGTTGAATCCATTTTCTTATCTGAAACAGGGTCAGAATATTCCTTTTGTATTAAATAACTTGGCATTTAAGGGAAAAAAAGCTTCTGTTTGCTATCTGTGAAGCACTGGATATATTTAAGGAAAAAATTAATTTATCCTACTTGTAAAAAGTTTATCCTTCAATCCATTTTTAATTCTTTCAGGGTTTAACCTTACATAGAGTTTCCATGTGTTGTTATCAGCCATCAACAGTAATTTAGTGCAGGAAATTATCACTGATCAAGCTAAACAGACATCAGTTGCTTTAACAGATTAAAAACATTGCAAAATGTAAATGGTGGAATTAAAATATACAACTTGTCTATTTTTCATGCCCTTGACTATGTTGGTTTAGATCTCTAACTGGCTGAGGACTATGTTAAAAAATAAGTTAGTTGTCTTGAAAATGTAAAGTGACAGTTTAAGTGTTTTGTTTCTGTGCTAATGTGCAATTAGGTCGTTATCCAATAAGCTGATTCATGTAGTTTAACTCAAGACAGCTGTGGAAGGCAGAGAAAACCCTTTGCTGTTGGGGCATGGGGAGAGGGTGTCTAAAAGGATCTGTTTCAGAACTGCCAGGATGGTATTTTCCCTGTGTACTACAGTAAAGTTAGCAAGATTTATGAAAAACTAAATTCTGCTGATCAAGTCTATAGAGAGAAAAATCAAAATATGGGTCTATCTGAATGCCAGCAAGGGTGGAATAATTTTTGATCTATAAATCAACTCTAAGACAAGGTGGGGCCAACCTAATCACTGATTCCTCTGAAGTGATTTCTTGGTTGGGTGTGTTTTGATTTGGTTAAATTACTTTTTGCTTAGTAGAGGTTTCCTTGATGTTGTTAAATATTTCTCGTGTTTATGCACAAACATGAAAATTGTGAGTCTCCTCGAGTTAATTTACAGCAGACAAAGGAAACTCTGTCATTTTTTGTGTATTTTGGGGATTATCTACAATATCCTGCTACTGTACCACCAAAACACCTGTGGGCCTCAGTGGTGCTTGATCTTCTCATGCCAGATGTTGCACTGGGAATGCAGCTGATGCCATTCCCTGCTCCCAGAGTTTTTGGTTTGTAGGGAACACCTGTGTGTCTCCCCAGCTCTGGATTCAGCAGAGGGCAGTGATCTTGCACGCTGCTGCCTTCTCCCAAACTGGTTTGTCCTCTTCCTGCCTTGCAGAGCAGCTGGTGGTCACAGAACTCATGGGGAGAGGACCAGAGCCTTGTCCAGCAGTGGCAGGTGGGATGTACAGGGTCATTTCTTCCCTTGGAAGATGCTTATTTTATTTTTCACAAATGTTGGGCAGTTGTGCTGTGAAACAGGTAATTATCCATATTTTCACAAAGGAAAGTAGCCAGTGACTTGCCAAAAATCCAAAAAGAGCAGCTGGAATCCATCCTGCCCTAGTTCATCCAAGCACTGACAAGCAGGGGTGTGAAGTTAAGGTAAATCTTCAGGGTTTTTAGGGTATTACAATTCTCCCTTGCAGAGCTGTTTTGGACATTCACTGCTGTGTGCTCGCAGTGAGGATGCTCACGGGATTTTATCAGCAGCTGTGCCAGGGAGGAAAAGCTCCTGCATCACATGGTACTGTTTCCAAAGGACTTCCTGTGATCCCACAGCAAAATTTGCTGAATAAAATAAAATCGGGAAAAGTCTGCAATGGCTGGTTTGGGATGTGGGATATCACAACCCATTCATTTGCTCCCTCCCAACAAGCCTGCAGTGTGCCGAGGCTGTGGCTCAAGGCTGGCATTATGGGCCTGGCTGGAGCAGAAAATGCACTTGTCTGTGTAATTAAAACATCCCCAGTTGGATTATATGGGAATCAGAAACTTTCAAGTACATAGCTAGACTCTGACATCGGAATTAGGAAAACATTTCCAAAGCTGTCAGCTCATTTGGTGGTTTTCGTTTTTTTGGACAGCAGCTCCTTGTATCTTTGAAACTTTTGTTGGTGGGCAAGGCTGAGTTTGGGATATGAAAGGATTTCCAGGGTTTACTTATTCCCTATTTTTTCCCTATTTTTCATTGAAAATGATACAGTTCAAACAGTTCAAACCCATTTCTTTTTTTTTTTTTTGTGATCATCCTTAAACTCACATAGTTCTTAGTGAGCACCTTCAAGAAGAAAAGAATGAAAACAGGGTTTCCATTTAATTGGTCTTACAGTGTTCTTTCAGTGCACATGAGAAACCTGCCCAGGGCATCATGCCAGGGGCTTTACTTGGGCACATCTGATATTCCAAGGTTTTTGTGTTGGTTTTTGCCTTGGGATTGCTGGCCTGTGCTATGATGAACCAGGGGAAGGCTGCTTGTGTGAGCTCCATGTCCCATGTTCACACAAGCCAGGAAAGGATTTGAGGTTGACCCTTCCTGATGTGTTCAGGAGCTGTGAAGCCACACAGTTACACTTTTGGTTTTGCTTTCCATGTTGGCTCCAAAATTTACAGGGTACTAAAGCAAAAGGTTCTTTATGTTCAAAAGCTGTGAAAAAGCTTATTAACACATGGAATTAATAGAAAACATTTTTGCCCCAAGCTGAGCTGAACAGAGCTATTTTTCCTCACAGGATTTGCTGAATTACTCCTTGGCTCAGCGGGTTCAAAGGCACTGACAACTTTTTTTTAGGAATACTTTAAAGCAAGAAATTCCTTAATTTTTTTTAGCATTTCACCTAAGTTTTTCTGCTTTACCAGGTAAGACCTTTGTATTCTCTAAATGGTCCATATACCAAATGTTCTGAAAGATGATCCATAGGGTTTTTCCATCTCTTGGGCCTTCCTCACTTCCTGGGGAGAGCTGAGTGCATCAGTTTGTCTGAAACCTCCCTCTTTGCCCAGTGCCCTGACAAGGCAGGGATGGGCTGTGGATGCCCTGTGCCTGTTTGGCTCTGGAGAAGTTTGGAGAAGTTTTTTTGGAGAAGTTTTGTGCCAAACCCCATCTTCCTCACAAAGAGAACCTGAACGGGGCCGAGTCAGGGCTGTCTGTGCTACAGGACTGGTCTCATCTCTCATGGTGATTACTTTGTGCTCCTGGAGGATCCTTGTGATGACCAAATTAGCAGGAAACTCCAAAAGCCATAATCTGTAATATATAATATATAATGTGCTGCTGCCATATGACAGGGCTGGGAGAGGAAATGAAATGAAAATGGGTCAGGAGTGGGAGGCCTGGGCTGAAACAATTCCCTGTGGTGCCAGGGTCCATTTAAGAGGCAAAACAGCAGCACATTACCAAGAGGGTGTAAGAAAGGTTGTTTTCATGGTCCAAACTGAGCAAACTGGCCTTTCCACCAGCCTCCTCCTCCTCAGCAGTGCCTGCATCCTATGTGTCCTGCCTCCCTGCTGGAATGCTTTTGCAGGTAGTGAAGTAGAACAGAGATTCTTAAAGGAGAGAGTTTTTTATCATTGGAAATAAAATTATAAACATACAGATTACATCTTTGAAACAGACTGTTGAAACTAATTTGGGTTTTTTTTGTAATTATGCTTGAGTTGATTTATCTGTGTTTGAATCCCACCCATTTCCTAAACTCCCCATGTCCCTTCAGCTCTTTATGTCACATCTGTTGTCTGTGAGGTGCAGGTAACTGTTTTCTTTGTAGACTTATCTACAGAAATAGAAATTTGCAGGTAAGACTTTTCAGAACAGGGTCTAATACAATGAGGATTTGATGTTTGATGGCACAACAAGGTACTGTGGGAATATAAACAACTCTCCTTAAACAGAGACAGATATTTGGAGTGGATAAAATGTTTTCATAGGAAATGCTCCCTTTTTGGAAAGTGTTTGCTGCATGATGAGAAAAAAAAATATCTCTGGAAGAGCAACATCCCTGGAAGATCCAATCTTCACAGGAATCTTGTCAGAATTCCATGTAGCTGCCAGTGAGGTCTTCAACACATGGTGAAACTCTCATAACTCCTGAATAAAGGCACGTGGCATTTCAGCCACTGATGTTCAGAATCTCATCCAGTAAAAGAATCCATGGATCCACTTTGATCAGGTCTGTGACAGAGGAAAAGTTTGACTGGAAGATCTTGAGTGTCCAGTGGGAAGAATGTGATTTACTTATAGCATGTGTTTAATGATAAAGAAATACAAGATGCCATTGCAGAATTAGCTGAAACTTCTCTGTTCTGTGAGATAATAAATAGAGTCTCAGAGAACACGTGGAATTTTGGGCCAGAGGAAGATGATGGACCAGTTGTTTTTTGTTGGGTGCAAGTCATTCAGTTACACCAAGAAAATGCTGCCTCTTGGGGATTTTTTAGTGAATTTAAGGCTCTATACAGTGGAAAAACTCAAGAAGAATTTAAGGCACTTCTGCACAGCAGAGCCATTGTCAGGTGAGAAGCTGCAGCATCCAGACACATCTTGAGGTGCTGCAGAACTTCTTGACTTGGAGCAATAAATTGATCTTTCTCTGAACTCATTTCACACCCCAGAAAATGCTAAGTTGTCTCCATTTAACATTTTCTTTGGCTATAACCTTTGCTACTAAAACAAAGCTGTCCTGATGAGAAATCCTTTTGGATCTCAGGGATTTTAGCCTTTTCTCTGCTGAAAATAATCAAATTAGAAGCATCTGAAGGTGTCAGGATAAAAACATACAAAGGAACCACCCAGATCTTCACTGCCATAATTTTTCCTGCCTTGGAAAAGTTCTGGGATTCTTCAGCACCACAATCATGGGGACAAAGCTTGGGTGGATGTTCAGTGTCTGGAATTATTATTGCTATTTATGGTATCCTATTTATGGAACTCTTTTCCATATAAAGGAGCTGAGGTGGGAAGACCAAAGTGATAACTTGTGGCTCAGCATGGCCACATTCTGGGTGATGGCTGGGTCAGACTCTCTGTGCCAGCTCTGTTTGGATACTGAAGGCTCCACATCCTGCACCTGGACAAGGAGAGCAGGGTCTGTACCAATAATCTCGGGATCATCGTGTTACCCTCACAAATAACATTTATTTTACTGCCTGACTTGAAAATGTTTCCAGTGTTGATGTTTTGATTCAGTTGCACCACCAGGAAAAGCTTCCCTTGCTCACAGGCCATGTGGCTCCTTGGATTCTGCATGTGAAGTTGGGAATTTAATGGACTCTCCTATAGGAAGGAATGCATTAACTACAGGTCAGCAAACTCTGGTTATTGGGTTGTTTCACACCGAGAGCTGTTATTACCCTGTTGCTTTTAAGGTGCCTGTTTAAAGGTAATTATTTAGTCTGTCCAAAGCTGTGTGGAATTCCAACACAGCCTCTGCTCCCTGGTGTTAATGATGCAGCACAGTCACAGCTCCATGTTCCCCTTGGTTTGCCCTTGGGACAGCTGACTCTTAGGAATTGAAGAATTTCTCTCTTTTTTCTTTTTCACTTGCCAAGGATTGGTATGTGGTTTCCCTGGATTTGTCATCCATTCAAAATTAATTCAAGAAAGACTTTTTTTTGGTTTCATTCCCCTTTAGAATTGAAATTCCAGCGTGTAACAAGCATAGAAACCCTGAGCCTGGATCTATTTTTACTCTTTGACACAATCCTATGTATTTTCCCACGATGAGATTTGTGATCAGTGTGGGAATTCATACCAGGGTTAAGCCTGGAATTGTGTAAAATTTTTTCTCTTAGGATGGAAAGAGAGAGGACATATCAGGGGGTGGCCTTGTTTGACAGTGAGCTGGGAGGGGACTGCAGTACAGACAAGAATTGGCCTTGCACAACTCCTGACTCTTCTGAAGTGTCTCTGTGGGCCTGCAGGAATGAGGGTGTCCAAAATTTTGGGAAGTCTTGATGCTTTTAGAAAGTTGCTCCTGTGTGATGTGTCCATTACTCATCTTGAGCATCTGTGGTGGAATCAACAAGTGAATCCAAATCATGCAACTTCCTCCCACTCACAGGTCATTGGAGGTGTTCTGGCCTTTCAGGCACCAGACTGTTCTTCATAAAACATTCCAAAGACTTGCAGGTACCCAAAAAGGAAAATGAGGAGGGAGGTATTTTCCACCCCATGGATGTGGTATGTAATTACTGGAGGCAGATCCTGATTCTCTGTCTGCGTTGCTCATCTGTGCTGTGTCTAAGAATTCCTTGATATTCAAAGTGCCTCAGCCAAGCCAGGTTTGCATAATGTGATTAAATTAGGAAATGATATTTCATGCCTGGATATTACAGTGTGCACACACACACACACACTTTCATCCTGTGTTGGAGCGTCACTTGCTCTGCTCTGATACCGTGCACCAGAGGATGTCTGCAAATGGAATTATTTCAGGATACTTATCCTAAATAACCCCATGTAGGGAAACCTGTATTGTAGCACAAAAACACCTTACTCTCCTTTATCATAATCCATTTAAATGTGGATTATGCTGATGCAGAACAAGGCACTCCTACTTTGGAATAATTTTAAATAGGAATAGTTTTTGTGCTTTTGGCTCACGCCCTGCATTATCCAAACTGGCTTTGAAGTGTAAACAAGCCTCTGATGTGTCTGTAGTATTTCCATTCTGCTCCCTGACTCCTCCTTGTTTCTTGGCTCTTCCTTTGGGAAGGTCCAGAGCAAAACCAGACCTGCAGAGCCCGTCATTTTGGTCTTTGCTTTCACAAACCTCATACCAAGGGACGTTTCCAATCCGATTCCCAAATTAAATGCCTCCCTAAGCTTTGAAGGGAATATTTAGATGCAAGTTTCTGACACTGAGCCATCCCCACAGATTATATTAGGACATTAAATGTTTCCTTTCACACTTTCCTGAAACGGAGGTTTGTGTTTCGAACCTCCTGTGGTCTCTTTTGGGACTGTTTGGGGTTTTCCTTCTATTACCATCAGCCTGTTCTGCACCTCCAGAGAAACCTGTAGGATGCAACTCTGAGAAGGGTCCAATGCAGGGAGTGCTGCCATAGCTCAGTCCCTCGAGCTGCTCCTCTATGAGGAGCAATAATATGTAGGGAAGACAGCAAGGAGGCTTCCTAAAATCACCCTCCTCTGTTGTGTCAAAAGCCATTTTTACACCTGTTCCCATGAAAATCACAGCTTCTTACCTGAGGCACATAAGACTTACTTAAACCTGCTTCCTGACCATTTCATGGGTGTCCTGTCTCTTAGTTTGGTGTCATCCTTCCTTGTGTTCTTTTATCCCATAGCTTTCCACACTTCTCTCACATCCTGCTCCTGTGCTTCCTCCTGCAGCTCCAGCCCTTGGTCCTGCCTCGTGTGGGAGTTGCTCCCACCTGAATTCCCCATGGATTCACCAGCTGGGTTTTACCAGACCTGTAAGTGCCACTCAGGACAGAGCAATACAGGCCAAGCACATGGATGCCATGCAACACAATCTGGTTTTTGCTTTGTAAATCCTTTTTCTGACCATTCCCATTGTGTTTATTTCTAAGCTCTGGGAGTACGAGGTGCAGAGTCCTGCTCGTGGTGACGCCACGAACACAACTAATTTGGAGCTTCATTGCCTGGAGATCACTGGGGCTGTTTTATCTTCTGTTTTATCACTGATACCATGAAGTCCTTCTGCAGCTCCTCACAGACAGGTTTAGATTTGACTACCCTGAGTTCTTCTGAAACATCAGCAAACTCATTCATCTCCACTGGCGCCAGCTGGCCTGGCACAAGAGCTGGGGACACCAGTCAGGAACGCCAGCTCCTGTCACCCCCTGAGCCCTCTTTGTGACAGCACTCAACCTCCAGCCATGAAACTGGAGAATTCTTTCTTAAATCTATGTCATTTTATATAATTTCCATATAATAAACTATATAATCCCTTTTAAGATGCAACCATAGGGGCGAAGGATCCTTCTCACAAAAGGTGCTTTCTTCAAATAAAAAGAGGTTTATTAAGAGAATGAGAATGACATTGTAGTGTGGGTGTTGTACATCTATTGCAGCATTAAGAGAAACAACAGCAAGTACAAAATCCTGCAGAACTTCTAGAGTCATCATCATCACAGCCTAGTTTGTCCATGCTACAGTTTGGTGGATCCAAAACTTCATTCCCATTTCTAATGGCAGAAAATCCAAAGATTTTCATCTTTCAAAAGAAAAAAACCCAACCCAAAACAAACAAACAAAGGCAAAACAAAACAAAACAAAAAAACCCAACTCAGTTTGATATAAATAACTTGCACTGGACATTTTAAAACTTTCAGATTTTAATTACACATAAATAAATATATACAGATTTAGAAAGAGTTCTGTTTGGCCTGGTTCAAGTTCTGCTCCTTGTGCTTTATTTATTATTATTACTAATTTTAGAAACCTGTGTGCTGTTATTCTGTGGGTTGTAGAGTTTTATTTAGTCCTGGGTTTAACTTCACCTGCCTTATCCCCAGCTGGGAGAGCAGCAGTCAGGGGGACTCCCCTCGATCCTGCCCTGGGACCCATCGGCCACGTGCTGTGGCTTGGGGCTCCTCAGCCCACAGGAAAATCCACAGTGAGTCTCACTTTGAAGCTGTAAACAAAGCCTGGACCTGCTTTAAATCCACAGCAGTTCTGCCAGCAGTTTTCCTTGGCCTGGCATCAGGGCTGGGCTGTGGGTGGGGAAATGGGAAGGTTTCCTGTGTGTTTGCCTCAAAACCAGCAGATAAATCCAGGTAGAGCCAGGGCTCCGTCCCCTGCCCTCGGCTGCTCCTGCTCTGGGTCTTGCTCTGATGAGGCTTTTGCTCTTTCCTCTCAGTTTTTCAGTTGGAACAAATTCCTGGAGCACGTCAGGATTTCACTATTGGTTTTTTAAAAAGCAAAATAAAATCAAATTGCACATGACTTGGCTTCCTGCATCCACAAAAAAAAAAAAAAAAAAAGGCAAAACCCCAAAGCCATCAGCCTGGCTTCTCTCAACCTCACTACGTTCATTAGCACTGTTTTCTTCTTAAACTCTTTAAGTCTTCTTTTTTCCTGTCTTTTCTTTGTTTGCTTTACGAGTGTCCTCACACGTTCAGCAGTTCAGAAAACAGTGCACTGGGTCATCTTTCCCCCTGGAGCCATGGCTGGTGCCTGGGGGAAGCTCCCACCGGGGGAGGCAGCGCTGTTATTTCCGATGCTTCACCTCTTTGTCTGACGCTTTGGAGTCCCCGGTCGTGTGCCCGTTCCCTGTGCTGTTCATGAATATTTTATCCAGCCCCTTGAGGGACTCCACCAGGTAGTTCTGGAAGGCGGTGAGGGCGGCACAGATGGCCGGGCCCCCGAAGCCGTGGGTGATCAGGCTGAAATGAGTCAAACAGCTCTGCACTCCGGGCTCCAGGATGAGCGAGGGGCGGCTGTTCCCCAGCGGGGAGCGATCCTGGGCTATCAGGTCTGCAAACTCCTTGCAAATTTGCCTGAAAGAGAGAGGTTTGGTCACTATAATGCACGTGGAGAGCTGCAGGATGCAGTCATAGAATCATAGAACAGTTTGGGTTGGAAGGGACCTAAAAGATCATCCAGTTCCAACCGCTCTGGCGTGGACACTGCTGCTCAGAACTTCACCCAACCTAGCATGAAATGCTTTCAGGCGTGGGGCATCCACAACCTCTCTGGTGTGTTTTGGGGTTCTTTTCCTGCTCCCTGCCTGAACAGCCACCTGCCCACTGGGAGTTTTTGGCTCCAGCCTGGGGAAAGCCCCTGAGTGCAGAACTGGAGCCACTGTTGCTGCTCCAGCTTTGAAAGGGCACATGAGGCAGTACCAAATTGCTCCCCGGGGCTGGCTTACCCTCTCCCATGCAGCAGCAAACCCTTCAATCCGTGCAGGCCATTCCCCCTGCTGGACACCTTCCTGCAGTGTGAGCCCATCTCTTCCCCGCAGAAGAGTAAAGTTTGGGGGCTAATGCTGCCCTCCCAGGCTGCAGATACCGAATGCAGCAGTGGCTCGTTGCCCTCTGTACTCACTTGGTAGCCAGCAGCATGTTTTTCCTGGTGTGGAGCTCCGTGGGGTCGGAGTGCTGCCGGCACAGGTACTCTGCTGCCGCCTTGGCCGGGAACTCGGTTTCGCAGACGTAGCCGAAATCCCGAGCCAGGTGAATGGCTTCACCTGAGAGCAGGACAGAGGAACATCAGCACTGTGCCAACACCTGTGTGACAGAGAACTGGGAACTGGGAAGTCCTGTAGAGCTTCGGCCATCTCACTGTTTTGGGGCTCAGTTCTGGTGGGACTGGGGCCCTTCCCTGTCTCAGTGGCCACCCAAGAGCTCTCCCCACCTTCATCTCTTGCTGCAGAAACACCATTGGGTTTCTTATTCTCATCTGTAAGGCAATTAGTCTGTGTGGGCCAAATAAGCCAGTGCCAGCTCTAAAAAGCTGGGTCCTTCCTTTACTACATTTTACAAGAGCATCCAGACAATGCTGGCTTTGGAGCAGGGTGAGACGTGACTCTGGGCACCTGCTGCAAAAGGAAGAATAGCAGAGGCATTTCTTACTTGGGAACATCCCCTGCTGCATCTTTCCCTACTTCTTCCCAAATTTCCTGCTTGGCCTCTCCAAACCGAGAAGGGACTGAAAAGGAAACTGGAGGGTCACAGAGTGACTTCAGCACTGTGACTGCTGGACAAGGCAGGGCAGGAGGAAGGGGCAGGAGGAAGGGGGTTACAACCCCCACAGTGCCCAGGGGCCCTCGGGCTGGACGTGCAGGCAGCGTATCCATCACCCCGTGGAAATGCCCACCCATTGATGGAATTGATCCATCTCCAGGCGTCCCCGTGGAAATAATCAGAGCTGATGGCAATTGATCATGCCCAACACCCGAAATCCCAGGCAGAGCTAATTTGCCTTGCCCCCTGCTGCTCACACGTATTAGGCCATCCATCCTAATAGCATTAACCCAGATCCCATCCCAGCCTGCCTGGCTCCTGGAGCTCAGTCTGTGGAGCCCTGTTACAGGGAAGTGTCTCTGCTTCCCACATAACAACAGTACTTTCCACTTCATCTCCTCCTCCAGAGAAAGAGCAAATCAGGTAAACCTGAAGAATCAGAATTGCAGTTGTTTGTGTGTTAAAAAAAAAACAGTCAGAAAGGAACAACTGCTGAAAAACTGATACTGGGATAACAGAAAAGAGCTGAGTGACCTCATGGTCAGAGCCAGGGTTGGAGTCAGGATTTATTTCTTCCACGAGTGTGTGAGTGGTTACACATTTTAATGTTTTTTAAAGGCAATTTGGATGCTGGATTAGAGAGGTGTCGGGGGGGACAGGGCTCTCTGATTTAGTGTTAAAGACACATTGAGCCAGATCTTGAGGAGGAGAGGCTGCAGGAGAGTGCACAGAGAGCCACAGTGGGCAGGGAGGCAGCAAGAGCCTGGCTGAGGGCAAACCTTCCAACAGCTTAGGGATGTTTCTGGAGTGGAAATACAGGCCTGCTGCTCCCCTGGATCCAGGCTAGAGGTGCTTTCATGGAGCACTTGTCCAAGAGATGTCGAGTGCTTGATGTATGTGGTGAGGACTCCCAAGGGAGCTGTTTCTACCTGGTGCTCCCTGGTTTCTCCAGGAGCATCCTCCTCATCTGTATGAGTGGCTCTGGGTCAGTGTATGAAAAAATATTTCATTAGCACTCAAACTCCCATCCATTGGCTCTTTTAAAGAATTAAACCTCAGGAAGGCAGAGGGGAGAGCCAAGACAGCAAAAGTCCAGGAGAAGAGTGCGTTTGGGGCAGAGGGGCACAAACCAGTTTGTGTGTGCTGGGTGATGGCAGTGCAGCAGCACCTTCCTCTGGGTGGAACATCCCCTGGTTCCATCATGCTTACAAGCAGGAGGAAATTATATCCATCAAACACACATGGCACCACTCCTATTTACTATGAGCTGGGAAGCAGGAACCAAAACATCAGCAGCCACTTGAAATCAAACTGTACATTTCTTCCTTCCTTTCTCTCCTTCATTCTTTTCTTTCTTTTCTTTTCATGGAAATCAGCCTTTCATTCAGCACGAACCAACTGCCCTGGGTAACAACCTCAGCCTAATGAAGCGGGTCATTTAATTTGCTGGCGACAATGGAGATGATTTTCTATTCAGGATCCGAAGGCAGCTGCCTGCACCACTCGGGCACGGACACAATGGATTCCTGAGCTCAGAGGGAGGCAGAGCTGTCATTCCATTTGTTTGCATCCCCATGTGCTTTTCTCCCAGGATGAAGAGGCAACATCATCATTTCTATGGTGGAGAGAAGTAGGAGGGGAGGAAGTAACCGAGTTAGGCAGGGGCACCTCACATGTCTGGGCAGGGCTCTGCCTGTCAGGGCAGCACCTTTTCCATAGCTCTGAGTGTGGCTGCTACACACCTGAGCTCCACCTGCAAAACCTCAGAGCAGTTTGACATCTCCTTGGTGCCTCACTCATTTCCTGGAGGAGGGAAGGACTTGGGTAGGGGACATTTCCTTCTTCCAGGTGACATGACATGAACCTGAGCTTGGGATGCTGCTTGAGGGTGGCATGGTCAGAAGCACCTGAGCTGTGCCATAGGTAGGTGGGCACATGGGGCTGCAGAGCAGCTGGGAAATTCTTGGCAGCTTTATTCAGGCTTTTTTTGTGTTTGGTGTCTGTGACTCAACTATTAAAACCGGCTCAAAGAAATGAGGGATACCCTGAGCTCCAGCCAGAAGGATGCTCAGAGTTCTGCTTGGCATCCACGAGGAGGCCTTTTCCATGGGCCACATCTGATCCAACAGAAATGGCTGAGTTTTGGAAAATAGACATGGAAGCATAGAGCTCTAGAATGGTTTGGGTTGGAAGGTACCCTAAAGATCATGTAGTTCCAACCTCCTACCACAGGCAGGGCAACCATGCTTGGACATTTTCTATGACATTTGCTGATTTGGTTTCATTTGTGTTCTGCCTGCTGCCTTTCCAAGAGTCTGCTCATTTAAAGGGACACATTCTTGAAGCAGTGTGGAGATTCACACAGGGGCATTGCCATGCTCATTCAGTGGTGACCACTCCATATTTTAAGAGTCGTAGTTTGTGGAAAGATTGAAATTAAGGGGATGGAAGTTTTGGCACTCCACCCTCCATGGGAGCAGGGAGAGACCCTTACCTTCCACGAGGGATGTGAGCAGGGTGACGTTGGCAGCTTTGCGCCTTCCTGCAGGTAGATTTAATCCAATTTTCTCTAACCTTTCCCTTAAACACCGACCCCCATTTTTTGATTTGGCTCTGAAAAGAGAAAACAAAGAAGGAAAATAAATTTCCATGTAATTTAATTCATGTTAAAATAACCATAATCCTAGTTTACGCTTTGAGGTTTGAAAGGAAAGAAGAAAAAGCAATAAAAATACTATTCCTTGATGTACCACACACCAGAATTTCTCATCTCTTTATCTGAGGTAAGAGCTGGTGCTGAAGACAGATCTTGGGGCTCTTGGGGCAGCTTACCTGCGGAGGACCCCACCGAGGAGAGAGGCGTTGAGACACTCGGGGGGTGAGAGCCTCCTCTGCACCTCCCCGACTGTCACCTTGTACTTGGAGGTGGAGCTGAGCAGGGAGAGGCGGCCGGGCACGGAGCAGAAAACCTCGTTGGGATTCGTGACCCCTCCGATCAGGCCGTCTTTGTTCATGGACAGGGTGGGGATGGTGGTGCCGTTGGCCTTCGAGGGGATGGGCACTGGAGACAAGGAAGAGGGAGAGAAGAGGAGACCATGGCTGAGAGACCCAGACTCTCCAGGCAGCTCTCCAGCCTCTCCCAGACGGCAGCACGGCTGCTGGGATGTCTCATTAGTTCCTTATTTTCCTCAATGAGAGAAGCGAGGTGGGGTGATGAAACTAAACTAAATAAAGGTTAAAGGAAAGGAAGAAGCCTGGACGCTGCCCTTGCCTGCATTCCCACACCTCCCAGCCCAGCTGTAATTAAAGCCAAGGTTTGGGCTGGACTTCTGGAAGACTGAGGGTAGTCCACAGTGTCGCTGGCTGGACCTGTGATCAGCTGCCCTCCCTGTCCCCTCTGGGTGCTCTGTGAAGGTGGGTGGCCTGGTGAAAGTGGCTGGTCCCACTGGCCAGGATGCCAATCCTCTCCAGGGATTGCAGCTGCAGCTCTGTGCCACCACACACTGCTTCCCACCAGGCAGGATCAACCACCTGAGCCAACACCTCCATTCCCTGCCCCAAACCCGGGAGCTGCTGGGCTGGCCAAGAGCTGTGCTTCCATTATGTGCCCACAGGAACCAGGGGAAACAGTTTCTTTGCCTTCAGCTCTGGGATTAGCCCCACAAATAGCCACGGCCCTAAACTTTCATCATCCTTGGCTTAAAGGAAGCTTGAGAAGATCAAACTAAATTAATCCAGCACAAACTTCCCTTTGCTTAATGGGTAAAAGTCAATTAACCCAAGGTTAGGCAGGCACTGGTAGTGCAGCATCTTGTTGGGCCTACGGCATCACACCAGGACAAAGGGGCTCGGTTTTCCCAAATTTCTTTCCATAAGAAACATTCTTAGACGCAATAAAGGTTTATAAGCTAAAACCGTGCATGAGACTTGTGCCAAATCTCTTTGGCTTTTATCCTCTGAAATTAATAACCAATTTAACTCAGGGGGAAAAAAAGCAGGTTTTGAAAAAATCCAAAGATCATTTCAGCTCTGGCATTCTTTGTGCTTCCTCAGGAATGACTGTTCCACAGTCAGATGGTTCCTGTAAGTAATGCAGCAGTGAATGCCATGGTTTATGAAGGAAATACATATGCCCAAAATGAAACAGAAGCCCCAGGATTAACCAGGGAGGGTACATGGACTGGACCTACGAGGGGGCGCTTACAATCGGCATATTGTAAATCCAGCTCAACGGCTTGCTAGCATGGCAATAAAAATCAGCACATGCTACATAAAAATGACTCATGTTTTAAGACTAAGGGATGAATGGAAAGGAGCTGAAGGACATGGAGTTTCCTCCCAGCACAAAACTTGCACAAAGTCAGGGAGCAAAGGGCGAAATGCACCAGTGCCCTGCTGGAGTTGGCAGCTGCAGTCAGTGTTTGCCATGACTGAGATTGGTTCAGGGCAGAACAAACACAGGAACATCCCCCTGAGATGTAGGAAACCAGAACCATTTCCAGGAAGGAGCAACTTCAAAGCTCTCTTCTGCAGTCCCAGAACAGGTTAGGTTAGTCTCTAGGGGATCCCTTAAAATCAAAAGTCAGAGCATGGTTTGCAAATACCCGTGCAGCGCTGCTGAAGGGTGAGGCCCTGCAGGGTCCCAGCGATGGGCTTCTGCTGCAGAAAGGGCCACCCCCAAAGCAGACCCCCCTGGGGAGCAGGTGTTGCTTGCAGTACGGTGTGAAGAGCTGTGTGTAACCGATCCACTCTGCAACCTGGATTAGGTTTGGATAGATCTGTGCATGCCCGCGATCATGCCGTGGCTGCGCTCAAGCCGCATGCGTGGCCAGGGACCTGCACACACCTGAGGGACAGCAGAGCCATGCAGGGAGAGGGGTCGTGCCTCACCACACATCCATGGGACACAGCATCTGGGGAGGTGGCAAACCCAGCTGGCACCAGTGTGACCTGGCACCGGAGCCTATGGGTCAGATACAGCTCTGTGTCTGCCAGTCACCCCCCAGGCAGTGACAGGGAGGCAAGGATGATGTTGATGTGCAGCATGGAGACACAGCACTTGGGAAACACGTACTGGAGGTTTTAGGAATGATGCTACTGTCAGAAACAAAGCCCTGGAAAGCTGTGCTCTGAAGCTGACTGCTGTGAAGAGTGAAGCCCAGCACAGCTGGGTCAGCCCAGCTCTGTGCCACAAGCAAACCAGGCAGGCACCAGCACTGAGCATGGATTTCGGCATTGCTCTTCTGCCTCGAAGCCTCAGCCAAGGCCACAGCCCCATCACTTTGGGCACGTGCAGGTGTGGGACAGGGTGCCTGTGTCACATAGAGCTTGTGCCCTCATGGGGCACATGGGATGTGAGGGAGGGACGGAGCTGAGCCGGGCCCCGGAGTTCTGCAGCAGTGCTTCATCCATTAGACAGCATTGCCTCAATACAACAAGAATAAACAAAGCCACGTTCGCCATTAATCATGAATTATTGTTATTGAGCCTCACCTGCTGCTGTTTGCCTGGTCTGATCTGCAGCTTGTTTGCCCATAAACATGCTGCAGGAGGGAGACAAGCTACCATTAAAGCCTGACAGCTTTGTTTCCTTGGCTTTTGGGGAACCAAAATTGTCTCTTGTCATCTGAGTAAACCAAAAGTCCCCCTCGATCTTCAGTTGCTGCTTTCCTGTTCCCGCAAGCAGCAGGTGATCGGAGCACCTGAGCCAGCCTGCAGACAAGAAGGAAGCATGAGAGCGGTGCTGACAGCCCAACGCCCCGGCGCCGACCCCTGCACCCTTCCAGCCCAGCCAGGACACGCTGGCTGCTGCTCCCACAGCCTCGTGCCGAGGGCTCCTCGTGGCTGTGACCCTTCGGAGCAGAGACAGGGTCTGCACGGTGAGGTTTGAGGCACTGAACAGCCCCGAGGTGAGTGGGGGATCTGCAGTGTCACTGTGCCCCAGCGAGGGAACAGCCAGGCACAGCAAGGACCTGAGAGCCACGTGGTGCTTTGTGACGTGGAAATGTCACATCACGTCACTGCACTCGTCATCCCTGCTGAGGTCCTGCGGGATCAGCCATAGGAGACAGCTGGTTTTGGCAGAGTAGGACGTCACCTTTCCCACAGTGACCCGGCTCTCCCCCTGCTCGTCCCCCTGGCAGGAGCTTGGGCAGGCTCAGGTGCCGCTCCTGACCGTGGAAACACAGAAACACATCCCAGAGGTGCTCGTGCACACCGTGACAGACCAACACACTACAAAGGCTGATGAGGAAGGGTTGGATGCTGGTGCCCAAACAAGTGCCCCTCCAGCCCTGCCTGGTGAGTGGGATGGGGTACCCCTGGGTCACCCCAGCCCACCCCAGGAAGCTCTAAATGGCAGGCCACAAGTGGGAGTTTGGATTGATTCAGTCAAACAAAGCGGAAGAAGGAGACCTTAGACCTTTAACAACTGCTCAGCACACTCCTGGGGAGTGCAAGGTCCTCTTTGTTATCTGTTCTTATTATTTATCAATTATTACTTATTGATGCTTGATTGCTTCACTCTGTCCTCCTGAAGTTTTTTTTTTTTTTCCTTAAACTGCCTGGCATTCCTGAGAGGGTTTTTCCCATGGAAGTGTTGTTTATACAGATTAATCCTGCTACTTCTAAATCAGCAAATCCAGGTAAGCATGGCTGCAGATTTCAAAAACTAAAGCCCCTCTGAAGCATTTTGACCTGCCCTGGGGATGCTGCAGATGGGCTGGACACAGGTAAGAACTGGCATGGGTCAGAGGGGTCAGATCTGAAAGGGAAAACAGATTTTGGAATAAGGTTGGGCTGGCAGACCTCAAAGAGCTTCATGTGTTGCTGATCCTCAGCCCAGTGCTGGTACAGCACCAGCCACCACAGCCATTAACTCACTCCTGACTCAAGCCAGCTCCTTAGTGCAGCTGGGGAAAATTGAGGCACACAGCAAGTTAAATGATTTACCACAGCTCAGGTACATGGGCATGATCTGCGTGTGTACAATTCCAGTCTGTGGGAATGCCTTTCTAAGCAATCCAGGCTTCAGCTGCTGCCCAAGTGCTGTGCTGCAGGCTGCTTACGTACAGCCTCTGTTCTCATAGCTCTGGATTTTCAGTAGGAAGCTGTGGAATTGAGCTGTTTGTCACCACATCATCCTGGCTCCTGGTGCTGTGGTGATTTGGAGAGGGGCAGCATGGCAGGAACAGGCATACAGCAGCCTTTTGCTGAGTGTGGGAGGGGAAATGATCCTCATTTCTTCTGTACACTTCACAGGAAGTGTTTCCATCAGACTCAGCCTCTCACTGCAGCCTTGGCCCTCACAGGGCAGGTGCCACTTGCAATCCATCATTTTCCAGGTGGGTGTGAGCAGCAGTGGAGAGACCCAAACTCCCACGTGAGTCGCTTGCCCCCGTGCTTGGAGCAGCTACACATTACTTCATCTTCCCTGTGAACCACAAGGTTTGTGATCTCCCATCAGAGGAGCCTTTTGTGTGGAGTCAGCTCTGGTTTGTCTCTTAAACATACACTGGTGTAACTGTCAGCTGATGAACCCCCACAACTGCATTTGCTGTGGCTCAAAAAACCCTGGTGCAGAGAGTGATTTCAAACAAGTCCTGGTGTCCAAAAACACCAAGGGCTCCATTCCTTGACTTCCCTGAGCTGGAGAACACCCTGCCTGCCTGGGGTTATCTCCTTGTGTCTGGCACAGCCAGAGTGGAATTGAGTTATGACACAGGACAAGTCGCTATCGCAGTTTGGGCTTGACTGTCTCCAGCAACAAATTGCAGATAACAATGTAATAATGTCTACCTGGGAGGGATGCTGTGATACCCAACTAAAACTCGCCAAGTAATCTCTGGTGAGAGATTTCTCCAGGTGAGAAGTCCTTGGGTGTTGAATGCAGCCAGGAGGAGTTGGTCCAGCGCCTGAGCACAGGATGTGATGATGCCCCTTGGAGCAGACAGGCAATGGAAAGGCAATTCCCATGAGCAACAGGAGTCCCGATACCTCCAGCGATGCTGCGTGCCCGTGGGATGGGATGTCACAGCCTTGTCTCCCTGAGGGTTTTCCAGGGGACAGCCGGCAGAAAGATGTAAACACGGCTGAATGGATTGCTCGGCTGTGAAGCCAGTGAATGGAATAAGGATCCTCATGCTTTCAAAGTGTCCCAAAAGAAAGCACAAAGTTTCTGCCACTTCTGTTCTGGCTTGCAGAAGTAGGTCCTCTGGCTTTTAAGTTCGAGGTAAAAAGAAGGAGCAAAACAAGCCCATTCTTCAAGGGCTTTTACCTAAAAAACCTTGGCGAATTTCCTGCTTTTGCCCAGTGAAATCCAGCACGAACGGATCCGCAGCCCTGTGCATCTGCTTCCTCATCCTCCCTCTCCCGCATGGTCCGGACTGAGGATGCTCCATCCCTTAGCTCCTGCATTCCTTCTCCTTCTTCACCTTTGTTCACCAAAGTTTGTGGGTGAAATTACCATTGTGATTCCTGGAAATGGGCACTTTGATATGTAAATATTCGGTGAAAAAGGTGCAGCTGCAGCCCGGCTTAGTCTTCGGTGCGGAGATTGCCGGGAGCCGGTGTCCGTGCTCGGGGGCTGGCAGCAAAGCATCGACTTTTGGGTTTAAGGGAAAAAAACTTTGCCTATAAAAAGAGAAAAATACGAAGTACTGACTCATTTCCATAGAAGAAATGTGCTGCCTGCTTGCAAAATGATTTATTAGCAGGAAAATTTGTGGTACTTGGGAATTGAGTTGCTTATCGTGGTGTTATTTGTTCTGTTCCATTTCCAGCTGGAGCTCGGGGTGCTGTAAGGGGAAAAACAGGTCCAGAGGGAACATGCAAATCTCTGCCCGTCTTACGAGTCTGTTTTCTTCTGTCCCCAGATACACTACCGGTAAATTCTCTTCCTCGGTAGGGCGGAATCCCTGGATATCGGAGCTTTTATTGCGACATCCCTTTAAAAGTGGGAGTGTGCTACTGTCGAGGTTGCATTTTAAAGAGGTATCAGTGAATCGCCTTAGGAGACAACCTGGGACAAAGCAATCGCTCACCTTCAGGCACAACAGCGCTGTCTCCAGCCCCCCAGCAAAGCCTCTCAGCCCCCCGTCCCTCTCCAGGGCCATGCTCCGGCCGCCTCGGGCATCGCTGCGGGGCAGAGACCTGAGCCTGCTGCCCGGCAAGGGGACACCTGCACCCTCCACACCTGCCGCAGGTGCCGAGGTTTTGGTTCCATGGCAGATGCAGCGAGGACAGCTCCAAACCCCCGGTTTGTCCCCTGGCCGGGGGTCCCGCTGCTCTGAGCCGCTCCGGGCCGGCAGCAGGGGAAGCTCGGGCTGATGGATGTTTGTGTGCAGCCCCTGATGAAAGTGCTGCTGTTGTCTCCCGTGAAGAGCTGTCAGTGAGTTCATCTAACCTTCGTTTGAATGTCTCTGATGTAAATTGTAAGATGGAGATATATATATAAAAAAAATATCTGGATGTGGATGTGAGGCAGCGGCAGCTGGTCCCGCCATCCCTTTAAAAGCTCTTTTTCAGGGAGGAGGTGCTGCAGAGTTCAGCTGCTCCAATTTCCTGGTGTTTCAGCAGAGAGGTATTTATTGATGGTCCAGAGAAGGAGGTCAGAGCCATCAGCTGTATTTCAAACGAGCACTCTGTAATTATCCTCTCTTCCCAGAGGGGATTATACAGGTATTCTCTTTATCTCGAATGCACGACCTGAACCAAAAGTCCCCGTGTCAAAGAGCCTCTCTAGGAACCACCATCATCGGCCTTTTCAAATGGAAGGATGGAAAGAATCTTGGTTTTATCTGTGGGTTTTCGAGATCGCTGAGTTCCGATAGGGAAATGAATCTCGGACCCTCAGAGGAGAGCAGGGATACAACTTCAAACTATTCCCATGAGAAAGCTAATCAGGAGAGGTCCCATGCCTATGCAAAACTCCCATATTTAACATTTTGTTTCCCATGCAAATCCATTCATCAGGTCGGGAAAGAAATATGAAGTTGCCGTGTGATATTAATTCCATTTTTCATTCTGTACCTCTGTTTGACCCAGTGAAGTCCCAACCGTGTGTCACTGCAGGTGTCTCCTGGGGAGCTTTGGGATGGATCGATGCAGCAGGAAGGTTCAGACTCCCCCAAATCCATGGGTAGAACGGCTTGGTTAAGGATGGTCCCTGCTGAGTACATCGTGCTTTGATAGGAATGGCCAGCTGATATAATATTAAAATTTACTCAGCCCCCTGTGCTCCTGCAGGACTTGGGGAGGGGATTAGAAAGTGCTTTGCAATTGATAATTTCAGCTAATGCATTTTTCTGCTTCACCATTTGGGAATGACTCGACCTCAAATGTGCTGCTGTTCAGAATAGTTTGTCAGTTTTTCGGAAAATGCTCACAATAAATTTGTGGTGAGTTCCCACATGTTTCCTTTCCATGCTTCCTTTCATGGAGTGGATTCTGTTGTCTGGGGAACCCTGATGTCACAGCCTGAGCAGCAAGTGCAGAAACACTTCACTGGAAGGCACCAAACATTAATTATTTAAATGTCCCCCTAAATAGTAAAACTCAGGTGTTTGAACCTTTAAAGGGAATGAATTAAAATTATTTGGGTGACAAAATGTTTGGAGATATTTCCTGCACTGTTGGTTGGAAGCCGCCCCGATGTAGCAACTTCGTTGGAGAAGTCAGTTTAATCTGGTAATTCACATTATTTCCCTCCCCCTTGATTCTAAATTACTTTTTCTGAATCTGCAGCTATGCCCTTCCATAGCTACATTAGAAAATGAACTATTTCAATTTCAGTTCAATCACTGAATAATTATTTAAAACTCAGTTCAAATTCTGCCCATACAGAATTCACGTTTCACAGCACAAACCAAGCAGGTTTAGAAACAGGAGGCTGGAGAGCTGGAGGATTTAAGCCAGAGGAATTGGAAACCCACACTGCTCCATGCTGACACCAAGGGAAGTTCCCCATCCAGTGTGACCCCTGGCTGTGCTGCAGTGAGTGCTCCCAGCCCCACACACTCCACAACTCTGCCTGCAGCATCAACCACCCCAGTTTACTCCTTTAGCAGCACTTTGGCACCCAGTCTATGAGATCTTTACACGTTTAAACAGTTTAATCCATTTTACAATGACATGCACGGCAGATTTTCCCTGTATTCCCTGTAGATGCACCTGAATTTGTGTGGCTGGGATCTCCATAAGCTAAAAGGGGAGAACAAAGCTGTGACATTGTGGTGAGCGGTGGCCGATCCCGTGGAAGCCACTGCGATCTTCCTGTCAATTTGTTAAATCTGTTCACGTTGTTGAAGGGCAAGAGACCATTCAGCGAAGATAAGACATGAATAATAATAGAAAAAATTCTTTCCTTCATACTGAGCTCACTGCCAGCCCGCTGAGCTGGCGGGGTTTCAGTCTGGGTCTGACCGCAGCAACGTGAATCTCTCGGAGCTGCCGGCTTGTCCAGGGATCACTCTGGGGACAGGCACTGCTCACCCACTGTCACAGCAAAAAAGGCTTCTCCTTTTCCTTCCTCAGATGCCCTGAGTTGCTGACACCAGTGTATTGGTGAGACAAACCCTCTGATGATGGTTTTTCAATGGCTGCCCCGTCTCTTGCTAACTGGGATCCTGTGCTGGAAACCTCCCTAAGCAGCCTCGGTCAGATCCTCTGCTCCACCTCTCCAGCCCTGGGATGGTGGCTCTGCTTTCTCCCATGCATGTGGCCACTTTGAGGCTCCCAGGGAGCCCTGAGGACACCACTTGCTCCCTGGGACCTGTCTGACCAGTCCTGAGGGAACAGGGCCTGACCCAATCCCTCTCTCCCTGGCGCCTCAGCACTCTGGTGACTGATGCCAGATAAATGCCTGAGATAGAGGGTGGGGAGACTCAGCCCAGCTGGAATCCCAAGCACGCACCACAGACACTGTGATGGATTTTTAAGCCACCAAGGTGAACCTGCTCCCAGCTCCCCTTGTCCTGCTCCAAGCCCTGAGCTCCTGCCATGCTGTGTTTTGGGGTTGTCTAATTGCAATGGGTTCCTTGGGCTTGTTTCTAGCAATTCCCTCTCACTCCCATGTGCTTCTCTGCCCTTTCCCCCAAACCACAACGCTTCTCACCAAGGCAATCCCCGGGCATGATGGAGCTGGGCTGGGGACAGGCCAGGGAGATGAGAGCTGAGCACGCTGCAGCTCCAAGTATCACATCCAGATTTGCTAATTAGTTCCTCCATTAAGAATTAAAATAAACAAACAAATGGAAGGACAGCAAGAGTGAGTAATTCCCTGGATCACACAGGAAAGGGTGGGATGGTTTAGTGGTTAGAGTGCTAGTCTAGGACTTCAGAGAACCTCATTTAGGCTCTTCAAATAATTAAGAGAGATTGCAAACATTTTTTTTTCTGAGATCATGTATCTCAGAATATTATTAAACTGGGAGGAACAGTCTGTGTTTGCCTCTGCTCTGCTGCAGGTTTAGCATGACCCTGAGCTGGAGTGACATTGATGGGTTGCCTGTGTCTGTGCTGCTGTGGGTATGTGTCCTGATGGACCCCAGTGAGGCAGGTACCTGTGTTGTCACACAAATTAAGATCTTGGCACCACTTCCTTTGCAGGGACAAACACCACAGGTGTCACCTGGCCGAGGCTGTCCTGCTACCAGTCCACCTGTGGATGAAGTAGCCCCTGTGGGAGCCAGGGTAGTGATGTGACAGTGGCCATCGAACTGCAAAAATACCTAAAAGCCCTCAAAATGAAGGGAAAGGTGCTCCAGAGCAAGCCCAACCTGCCCATGATGCTCACTCAGTGCTTTCCATGGAGAAGCTTCACCTGGGGTTCTCCTCCCAGAGCAGAGGTGCTGCTGCTTTGGCTCAAGCCACACGCCAAAAAACAACCCAAGCTGGCTTTCCTGAACCTACCCTTTAAGACTTGCTCTTTATTTCGAACAAAGAAAAAAATTCATTTAAAAACATCTAATTAAACAGTAAGTCATGACAAGGTACATGAAACTTGGAGATAACACATGCCTGGGAGGCACTGGGGAGGTTGAGACAAAGCCCAGCGCCTTCACCAGTACCCGCGTGTGTTATCTCACATGAACACACACCTGGGCTTATCCTGGTGCAATTATAGGACATTAAAAATATAATTTTAATGGAGGAATGGTGATCTGGATGCAGTTCAGAGTAAAAACTTGCTTTTAAGTTTCTCTGTTTGATTAGTAGGTGTTCCTGCCGCGCACGGTGTGCGCGCGAGGGAGAAGCGCCAGGCTCGGGAGGTGTGACTGTGTTTTGAGGAACGCTGCTCTGTCTCCCAGTGTGTGCGAGGGCTTGTCGAAACTTTAAAGCATTCGTGAGCAGCACTAAGGCAGCAAAACTTCCAGTCAAGACCCGGCTTGTCCCGGGTGAGCCCCTTTTCCTACTCAGGCAAACTACTGCCGCAGATGGAGCTGCAGAGAGCTGGGAGGGCTCCCCAGCGAGCCCAGCACCCTGCAGCTGACTGGAAGCCAAGTACCTCCACCCACAGCCCCGGACAGTTCTATAAAAGCTGTGTCTTCGCAGCCCCAGGTGTTTTACAGGATGACCTCATTTATTACCTTGCTCGTCACAGGAAATGATGTTTATCTAATCTACCATTCTTTCAGGATTTTTTTTTTCCCCTGCCACATCTGGCTTCTTACATTTCTTACAGCTCAATTCCTCCTTGCACCAAAACAAAGGAGAAATGGCACTGCTGCCGTCATGCCAGTGCCCCAGTCCCACCAGTCCCACCAGCCTGAGAAGAAGCTGAGAAGCTTCAAAACCTGGAGTTTGTGTGAGGTGGCGAGTGGATCTAAGGATCTCGGTCTTAATCTCCCTCCTCTGCCGCATTCCTTAGTAGTGACAGCTACTTCTTGCAATATTCCTGACTGTGGGCTTTGAGGCACAGCTTTCCATCTGTCTGTCCAGTATCCAGCCAAACAGGTCCACATTCCTGAGCAGAAACGCTAGCACTGCCCCTCGGAGCGGCTCGAAAGCCTCAGATGGAAATTGGAACAAGTCACAAACATGAGGGAGGGCGGCAGCAGCCAGATCCACAGACACGAGGGACAGTGGCAGGACCAGATCCACAAACACGAGGGACGGTGGCAGCACAGACCCAGAAACACAAGCACAGTGGCAGGACCAGGTCCCACTGCCCCAGCACGGAGCCCCGGGACGTGCGCTGTGCGCGCCTGGCTGCCAGTGTGAGCCCACGCTGGTCACACCCAGCTCTGTCTCTACTCCAGGTTGTAAAATGCCACAGCCAAAACTTGTGCCCGCGAGCGGGTGCACCGGCCCCTGTGGCTCACCCTGCTCCCGCTGCCACAGGGCCCCAGCTCACTCCTGCCCACCGCCGGCAGGACCCTGGGCTGCTCCCGCACCCCAGCGTGTCCCCAGGTGCCAGGGAAAGAGATTTGTATTTTCCTTTGTAATAAAAAAGCTCTCTCAGAAGCTTTCTGCAGATCCCAAAAGGATGTGAAAGCAATAAAACCCCTCCTTATTTTACAACCAAGCTGTAGGATTTTTTGCTACTGAGCACAACGACCTAATGCTTGATTTCATAACCAGAAGGTTGCACCCTGCACCAGGAGCTCGGGGCTTGCTGAGTCCCCGGTTTTGTCTCTGGAGGGTCTCACAGCCAGACCTCGGTAGCTGACCTGTGCATCTAAACATCAGGGCAGCAGGTGAGTGGAGCAGAAAATTCCTCAGCTAAAGCAGCCAGAGCCCCAACTAAACTTTTTCAGAGCTAATTTTAACGTTTCCCAGTCTAATGTATTCCTGATCTTATATAAACGCTTGGAAGGAAAAGTAAAATTATTATTATTAATAATAATAATAATAATAATAAACCCAACCGCAAACAAAACAACAACAAAAGAAAGAAAAAGAAAACAATTTCTGAAATACTTTTGGAAAAAAAGGGAGAATGAACAAATTAGAGTACAAGATACTCAGAAATGCTCTGCTGTCCTATCCAATATTTTGTCCATTTAATTCCCGAACGAAATCTATTGCCCCATTTGTCACAACAGCACGAGGAAAAACTCATCCTCTGTTTTTCAGAGCTATCGCATCTCTCCCTGCTCCAAGTGAAATCCCAGCTCACACACCGCACCCCACAACCAAACTGAAACCCCTCACCGGGCGTTTCCCGGTACCCCCCATCACCCGGCGCCTCCAGCCCTAAGAATCACACGGTGACAACGAACCGGAACCGGTCCCGGGGGCAACGGTGGAAATGGGTATTTGAACGCCTGTTTCCAGCCGGGATCTGCCTCCCTGGGCTGCGGCTCCCCCCGCCGCGATGCGGGCACCGCGCAGCCACCGCCGGGACTGCGGGATGGGGGTCCCGGGGCGGTCCCCGGGCCCGTGCTGGGGCGAATCCCCGCTTTTCCTCTCCACTTGTTTCATTCGGGGTCAACCTGCAGCCAAGGGGCCGGAGCGCTGTGTCGGGAAAACTCTCGGAGGGGAGACGGTGGCAACGAGGCCATCCGAGATGCCCAAAAAATCCCTGGAATTGTATTAACGGCTGGAACCGTGGAAGTTTATTTAAGAGGGAAAAGGAGGCAAAACAGACGCGCAGTCAGGGATGCTCCCACATAGCGCTCCGAGGCTCCGGGCAGCATCTTCCCCCGCGGCGGGGCCCGTCCGTGCGGGGGGACATCGGCAGTGACACCCCTGCCGCGGGGATGGCCCCGAAACCCCGGGATACGGGAGGGGACGGGCTGCGGGGACAGCGCGGGGCTGCGGGCTCTTCCCTCCCCTTCCGAGCTGTTTCTGACCGGCGACTAAATGCGACTCCAAGGACGGGAGTTAAAAGGGAGATTTGGGGATTTGGGGCAGGTGATTAATATTTTGTTGAACCAGGACAAGAGTATCTCGGCAACTAATTAGGCGAGATATATCTGTTTCCACATGCAAAGATTTCTATCAGGTTTCTGTCCGACGGCCATTCCGTCAGGAATTCTAGGATTAATCGGTATTTGGGATCTCGGCGCGATCTAGGACAAAACTGCGCTTTTTAGGGTTTAGCCTGGCTCCCTTCAGAGAGGGGGTCCTCGAACCCTGCTGCCCAGCCGCTCCCTCCGGCACTTTCTGCCCGGGACCCGCCGGGAGCTGCCTCAGATGGTTTTAATTTAATTTTATTTTTCCTGGGGTGTCATTCACCCGCGGGGACCCGGGCTCGGTTCTGGCCCCGCTGAGGCTCCAGAACACAGCTCAAAGCTGACAGAGCCAGCGGAGTGAGAACGACCACGTTTTATACATTCTAAAAAATTAAATAAAGCCGAATGTAAAGGAATTTATTCCCCGGGCCGTGTGGAGGGCATAGGCGTTTGATCCGGGATTGCCGGCTGCAGCTTCCATAATTCCTCCGATTTCTTTAGAGCTGAACTCGCTCGTTTGGGAGCTTCCAGGGGCAGGGAAAGGGGAGCGTGGCCATCGGCTCCGGTCCCCGTTCTCTCGATCCCCGGCAGCGGGGTGGGTGACGGAGCGGTGCCGGGACAGAGCCCCGGCTGCTGCCACCGCTTCCAGGGACCCCCGGAGGCTCCGTCCCGCCGCTTCCAGTGTGGCTGCCCAACTCCCCCCACAAACACGCTCTTGGCTTTGGATTTATCGATTTCTCCAGCAAACTCGGAGCTTCGCGCTCCAAACGCAAGAATAATAATAGAAAAAAATTAAAATAATAAAAAAAGAAGGCAAAAATAGGGACGGAAAAGATGTATTAATATTTTAAAAAAATTTAAATGCCCAAACAAGAACGGGTGCGGAAGAACAAGTGTCCGTGAGCACAGGGGCTGAGTCGAGCTCGTTGCACCATTCCCGCCTTCAGCCACAGATATTTTAATTTTATTTTTCCTTTCTTATTTTTTTTTCTTTCCAAGACTAGTGGACTAGAGAATCTCCAAGGGCAAAAACCAGGCAGTGAACAACGACAAATCCTCCCAATAGGAGACCAAAAAACAAAAAAAAATCTAAGTAATGGCGCTTTTGGAAAAAGGAGGAGGAAAACCCCAACGAACCACTCTAACTCCAACCGAACTTCCAGACAAACATTCCCACTGCGGGGTGTTTCCCGAGCGTTCCGGGGTGCTCCCGCCCGGCCCAAGCCGCGGAGGTACGGTCGGTGCCGGCCCCCGCATCCCTCAGCTTTTTGCAACCATTCCTCACTCCCGAATGTTTAATGAAACGCCTCTCCAGCGTCCTGATTAAAGCTCAATTAATGCGGGTCATTAATGTCCCGCTGGCAGCCGCGTGTTCCTAGAACAGCCTCTTCTAGGGAAAAGGGGCTGCGGCGCACCGGGAGCGCCGCTCCCCCCTGAAACGACCGCTGGCAGCTGGGGAAGAACCGCACGATCGGGAGGTTTTCCGTGCAGTTACCGGGGACCGGCTACGGCCCGGACCAGCACCGGGACTGCGGGGCCGTAGCACCCACCGACCCGTCCCGGTGGCTGCGGTTCCGTTCGCACCGAGGGTTGGCGGTTAAACGCCTCCTTCCCACCCCGAAATTTCTGTAAAAAACTGCGGGGAGAAGCCGAGAGCAGTGCTGGAATATTCCATAGTAGGGATCGCCCCGAGCACTGCACTGGACGCTCCCGGGCCCCCTCCTCCCTCTCGCAACGCCCCGGCGGAAGGTTTAGTACAGAAATATTTTAGGGAGTTGAGCTGTTCTGCCCACCGGTTCGTTGGGATGTGGGGGACCGGTCCGCGCGGCAGAACCGGACGCGGGAGGCGCCGGGAGACGAGCGGGACCTCTGCCCGCAGCCCCGCTCCCCGCGCCGGCCCCGGAGGGAAAGGCTGTTCCCCCCTCCGGTCCCGGAGAGAGAACCCCGGTTCTGGAGCGGCAGAGGGGGTCCCCGCAGACCCGGGTTCTGCCGAGATGGGCTGCGGGACGCTCCCGGCTGCAAGGACGGGCAGCACCGGCGCCAAGGCCGCGCCACGTCTCTCTTAAACGTGTCCTTCCCCTCGGTACCAGTCCCGCCGAACGGGCCCGATCCGCCGCTGTGTGAAGCGGTTCACGGATGGCGCTGCCTCCCCCGCCGCCGGGACCGGGGCTCCGACCGGGCGGCGGAGGGACCGGGAGCACCGGGAGTTGCCGCCGAGCGCCGCCGGGGCATCCCCGGGCTTTCCGCGCAAACCGTACGCGGCCGCCGGCGGGGTGGGCCCCGGGGCTCCTCGACAGCAGGGTCCGCCCGTCCGGGCCCTTCGGTACCGGGAAGGAGCGGCGGCCGCGGTACCGCCCGAGGGAGAGCAGCGGGCCGGGGGAGGGTGGGCGCGCTGGCCCGCCGGGACCCGCCGCTTTCGTTTTCGTCTCGCCGGGGACAGCAGCGAGCCCTTCCCGACGGGCAGGGGGCTGCCCCGCGGGGGGGCGGACACGGGGGGGCCCCGACGCTGGGGAGCCCCGAGGGCAAGATTGGGGCCCGGTCCGGTGCCGCTTTCCGCTGAGCCGCCGCGCTCTTACCTTTCTTGATCACGGATTGATCGAGCAGGTTCATCCCGCCGTCGTCCACGGCCTGAAAGCACCGAGGAAAGCGCCGTCAGCCGGCTCCTGGC
>VXAX01000920.1:601934-649208 GCA_013399835.1 Leptocoma aspasia | reverse complement strand
CTGCTCGCGGCGCGGGGACAGCGGTCCCGGTCCCGGTCCCCCCGCTGCCCCCGGCCAGAAGGAATTCTGAGGGCACGAGCGAGCCCCAGCAATAGGAATCCCCGGCCTGGTGTTTCTGCCTACCCGGGGTTACGGACGCCCTGCGCCCCGATTCGTCCCGGCCTGGAGTCCCCGGTCTCACAGGCAGAGAGATCTGGCCCCGTCCCCGCGCAACCAACCCACCCCGGGCACCCTCCCGGTGCTCCCGCCGTCCCCCTGTACCTGGATGTCCTCGAGGCCGTGGTGGCCGAGGCCGTGGAGGCCCAGCGGGCCGTCGGCGAGGCCGTGGCCGCCGTCGGGCAGCCCGTGGAGCAGGCGGGGCACGGCGGGGGACTCGCGGCGAGGGGCGAGNGCGAGCCCCAGGGCGCGGTGGGTCTGCGAGAGCAGCCCCGGCTCGTCCTGCCGGCCGCGCTGCGGGGGCCAAGCCGGCTGCTGGTGCTGGTGCAGAGGGCTGAGCGCCGCGTACGGATCCGCCAGGTGAGGGTAAGCGGGCTCCTGGCCCTGCGGGTAGGGCAACGGCGGCTGCGGGTACGGCGGGGGGAAGTAGGGCGGCTGGAAGTCGGCTGCAGGCGTGTGGCAGAGCGGCGGCGCCGAGCCGTAGGGCGCCTGGTTGAGCGAGGGCAGCTGCGGCAGGCGGGCCCCGGCCGGCGCCCCGGGCAGCCCCTCGGCGCGGTCCTGCGGCGGCGAAAACAGCGGTGGTGAGGCGGGCACGGACCCCCGGCCCCAGCCNCCCCTGGGAGCGTGGCTGGTGCTACCCCCGCGCCGTCGGGCGGCCCCGGTCCCCTGTCGCACGGTACAGCACACCCTACCCCCGGTGCCACCCCGGGTCCCCCTGTCCCGGGCCGCGCCGCCTGAGAGTCCTGTCGCGGAGCGCCCCGGGCCGCACCGGGGAGCGAGCCCCGAGGGTCGGGAGAGCCCAAGAGTGCGGGCGGGCTGCGGGGCCTCGGCGGTGCTCTACGGTTTGACTTTATTAGGCCGAGCCGGGTGCGGGGCCCGTCCCGGAGCGCTGCGAGGGCCCCGGCGGCAGCTGCGACCTCCCGCGAGCGCGGCGGGAGCGGGGCCCGGGGCCGGTCCTGCCGGGAGGGCTCGGGGCTCCTCTCGGGGCACTTCACCCTCCTCCCCGACGGGGACCGGGGAGCTGCATCCCGGACTGGGGACAGCGGGAAGTGTCTGGGGGTGCTCCGGGTCTGCCCGAGGAGAAGGACGGGAGCCGGGTGCAACAGAGGCAGGGGAAAACGGGGAGCACCGACGGGCGGCATGCCTGCCTCTCCGCCCTCCTCCATCCCTCCCTCCGCCTGAGCCCTCCCTCCGGGGCAGGACGAGGCGGGCCCGCCACACCGGGTCCCTGAGCACGGCACCGGGCACCGGACACCAGCGGGGTGAGCCGGGCAGAGGGGAAGGCCCCGCCAGCGGCACTGAGTGACCCCAGTGACATCCCCCCTCCCCCCGGTATCACGGCCACGCAGGTCCCACGGCGGAGCGGCGATGCCCATCCCCGCGGGCACACGCACACACTCGGCCGCTCACACCCCGGCACACACTCGCGGCACCCGGACAGCACGGTCACAGCTCCCCGCGGCCCACGGGCGCCGTGGCCGGGCTGTGGGACGGAGTGTCACCGCGGGTCACCGCGGTCTCACCGTGCCACCCGCAGGGCGCCGGCCGCCCATCGCCGGGCGGGACGTTCCACTGGCAGCGTGTGTTTTACGCGGAGCACAGCACAAACCCTTCACGCCCAGCTGGAACACGCCGCGCTGTGTGATCGACATCAACAAACACAGCCCCACACTGCAGTTAATTTAATTCCACTCTTCCCGCCCCGAGCTACAGCTCCCTTCATTTTCATTTTTCCTCTGAATTCCCACAACTCAGACCTCTTTGATTTCCAGGTTTAATTAACAATGCTCATTAAATGAATTTTTATTCATTTCTTTTAATATTACCCTGCCACCTGTCTTTAGGAGGCAAGGGCTGATCGTTTATTCTAATTTATTTCTGTTAAAGATGGCATTTAAGGGTGGGAGGAGGGATATGAAGAGGTATAGAGGGTTGATCCATTCAAATCTCTTCATCCCCCTCAAATGCTCTTCAAGGACGCTGCTCCTGGAAGTTCTGTGTTTATTTTCCACCAGATCCATTTCATTTGCTAGGAAAAATTGGATTGGACATGCTGTATTTTGCAGTTATGTTCCAGTTCATTCTTAATGTCCCTCGCTCGTCTAGTGCATATAATGTCGAGTCTTTATTCATCTGAAAGAGGTGAAACTGTGCAAAATCCAGGCAGGAAGGGTTGTGAGTCGGCCTGCACAGGACTGCAGGCGAGCAGGAGGATGGTCCCTTGCAGCAGCTTGGAGGGAAGCTGCGTTTCCACCCAAAAATGAGACAGAGCAGAGGAAACCTGCAACATGGACAGACAAAGGGAAGGAAAAACAAAAGGCAGAGCTGTCCTGCTGCCCCTCATGGAACATGCTGGGTGAACTGGGGTCATGGGAACACATCAGGCTGGGGCAGTGGGCCAGGGCAGCCTGGAGCTGTGGGGCTGTAGGACTGTGGTGGGTGGGAGGGGGGTGTTACCCTCCCCAGCACAGCACAGCAGTGCTCAGGAAGGAGAAAAAGGACCTTGCAACAGACTCTGGGCTTTAGAAAACCCCCAGGAGCTACCCTGCCCTGGCACCTTCTCTCACCTTCTCTGTGAGCACAATCAGCACCTTCCCAGCCCTGGGGTCCTGCCCAGCAGCACCCTCAGAGCCCTACAAGAAGCAGAATTGTCTTTGCAAGATGTCCAAGACCCACCTGAGTCCTTCACTGCCCCAGACCCCCTATACAGCACCTCTCTGATGATAAGGACAAACCCAACCCCTGGGCCTCTCATGGACAGGAGGCACTCATTAAGCCCCCCGTGCTGATGATGAACAATTATTCACTTTTACTGCTGTCCCGAGGTCCCAGGCAGGGCCCAGGACTGTCACACAGGGAGCTGCCAACACACTCTCCCAGCAGCTGCCTGGTTTTGTTACTGGTTCAACCTGGCCAGGACAATTGCTGGGGTCACCTGAGCACAGGAGGCTCAAACACAGCTCCCTGCTACCTCTTCTTTAGCATTCCTGTTTAAGGACCAGAAGTCCAGATGTGCTTGTGTTTTGCTCTGCCAAACATTCTTTGTGTTTCCTAACAGTGATGTGGTCTTGCTGAGGACCTCAACACAAGACCTGCCCCCCTCACCCCCCAGCCACAGGGAGCACTTGCTGTGAGTCTGGGTGAGGTCTCCACCCCAGGGACCACTTCCTGCATGTGGATCCAAGCCAGAAATCTCTGAAAAACTGGTTTTGTAACAAAGGTCTCAGAGCTTCTCCTCAGGAGATCCCCAGCAGTACCAGGAGCATGCAAGGTGCTTGAGGCAGCAGCTTCTGCTCCTGGGGGTCAGCAACAAATGTACTGGTGGAGCAGAGCGATGAGAGCACTGAGACTAAAGTATGTGAGCAGAGCTCTTCCCTAGTCAATCAGTTCTTCTCCAGAAGCTCAGCTCCCATCAACACCTCAGGGAAATAGAGGCTGCCCCTACTAATTCCCACATCCCCTTCTCAGACCATTGTTGTGGGTCTGGAGAGCCAGGCAGGGCTTTGGGGAGATCAGGGACCCTGCTGAGGGGTGGGCAGGGAGTCTGGCAGCCCCCTTGCTCCTCAGGCTTCCATTCTCACCACCCTTGCTACATCTCATGGGAGGGAGGGGGCTGCACTGGCGTCTGGCAGCACAGCAGCCAAATAACAACCTTATGAAATATTTAATTTTATTGCCAGTGCTTTTGGGGTGAGATGAATAAATGCTGTAAGATAAATGTATACCATGGTCACGTTTGCAGTGGCATTATGACACTTAAGCTGTCAGAGAGAAACAGAATGTGGATCTGCTCCTCTGGGGCCTTGTCTATCTTGTCAGAGCACAGTGAACAATCACCTTGCTCCTGGAGAGCTTGTCCTGGCGTTGGAAATGCATTGGGAGATAAAGCACAGTTTGCTTTGGGTGTTGCTGGCTGCAATCCCATCCCGTGCTGGGATCTCAAACACTGTCAGAGAAGGGATGTTAGATGATGCCACATCCACCTCTCTGGCACCAGATCATCAGTGCCCACGGATGCCAACTGCCAGGGGCAGAACCTGTGGTTGGGCTTGCAAAGCTTGGGGTGGCTGAGGACACCCTGCAGCCTTTGAAGTCTTGGCTAGGCTGCCAGGGCACCATCTCCCTCACGTGGGCTGAGCCAGCTGGGCATGCTGGGGCCTGTGGAGTGGCAGGCATGGAGCCAAGGGAGATGCCCACGTGGCAGGAGGCTTCCAACAACTCCAGTGCCCTTCAGAACATGCAGTGCTCATTGTTAGCACTCAGTCTCAGGGAGGCAAAGAGTCTTTTTGGGGGTGCTCTGTCCAAGAATGTTTGGAAAGCACCCTGGGACAAGAGAGCAGTGATACTGCTCAAGGAGCTCTGCCATCTCCACTGGCATTCAGCCTGGTAACATCCCAGAGCAAGGTGGGTGTCTCACCCCTTCCATTGTCAGCTCAGGAGCTGTGAGGGACGCACGAGGAGCGTGTTTTGTTTCATGCAAAGAAACAAGTACAGGACAAGACATCAGGGTCTCAGGGAGGGTGCAACTCTGGCAGGACATGGATGGTCCTGCTCACACCTGAGGGGATTTTACCCCTCAGGTAAAATGAGGGGTAAAATGAGGGGCAGGTGCTCCTCTCCAGGCACTTGCTGGTGGCCAAACCCCACTCCCTAAGATGGGGAAGAATAAAACTGGACTTCCTGGGCTCTTGGTTTTCTCCCAGGTAGACTCTCAGGGAATTAAAGACCAGCAACCAAAGGCCTCTGGGTTAGGACTGTGCTAGTGTTGGAACTGCAGGCCCAGGCTGGATCTCTGGTCAGGTGTTGGAGCTCCAACCACTGCTCACGGGAATGAACCATGGTCAAACCAGATCAGCTGCCCAGAGCAAGCCCAGGACTGCACTGGGGATAGCAGAACATCCTCCTGGTGATACAGGTCCTATCTCTCATTAGCACTAATTAGTGGCTGTCATTAATGGGAAGCCCATGCCCCTGACCAGAGGCCAGAGAGTGTACAGGACTGGCAACGCTTGAAGGTAAAGGTTTTGAGGGTCTGGGTGTTTTTTTCTGACACTGCATTGTATTCCTAACTTTTCCTGCTGGTGTTTCCCTGCGCTGCAGGGATGTGCTCCTGGCAGGCTGAGGAGCCTCTCCCAGCCCAGCTCTGCAAAGTTTTGCTCTTTTCCAAGGCCAGAAGGCTCATTTGCTTGTTTGGCTCGCACCACTCTGCTGGCAGCACCTGCCTTTGTTCCAACTTGCACTGGCTGCTCAGGGCTGAGCTGAAAGATCTAAAGATACTTTCCCTGAGCAACAGCCTCCTCTCCAGTTGTGTAAGGCATAATAAAGCAGTGAGCCAAAAACACAGTGTAAAGCAGGAATACACTCAGAGCCAGCCCTCCTTCTGAGGCAGCTTCGTGCTTGATTTTCCCTTGATCAGACGATTCCACAGCCCCCTCCAATGAGTTCTGAGCAACGCCGTGGGCGGGCAGCAGAGCCGGTCCCGGCGAGGCAGCAGCTCCCAGAGAACTCCTCGGCTGACACCTGGTGGAAAAGCGGGAGCAGGGAGCGCCGCTCGGATGAGCCTCAGCCTCAGCAGCCACCCTGTGCAGCTGCTCCTTCTGGGAAATATCCTCGGGATAACGCAGTACCCCAGAACTGGAAGGCCAAGCTGTAAAGCTCGTGCTACAAGAGGTTTACTCCATGGTGTATGTGTGTGGCCTTTCTCTTTTGTAAAACAAGATGTTCTTTGGTCTGCAGGGAATCAGCAACGGGGAATTCATGCATTTTGGCTTTCACATCCTAAACAGAGCAGAGGCAGACTGAATCCTTCACCTTGCAGGAGAGGAAATCTCTCCCTGTATATCCCATCCCGGCAGCAAGAGGGAGCAAATAGAAAATCCCATGGATGTACTTTGTGCAGGTGTTTTATGGGGCAAAATAGGCAAAGCAAGTGGTGCTGGGAAGGTTTTCTAGGTGTGAACTTGGGATGATGGTACCAGTGGTGGATATGAACCGGGGGATCATCAAGCAGCACAGCATCTTCAAGTCACAAGGAGTTATCCCCAATGCTGTCAGTAAATAATAAAGCTTTTCTCATTCCTGCATTTTTCAGGGTTCTATGTGTGGTGCCAAGTTATTTACTAATATGTGCAGTACTCAGAGGAAATAAGGTGAAAACCTGCGGGGCTTACTGTGACAAAATTGTGACCATATTAACAGGAGAAGCAAGCATCCTGTCAGGGCCCTGGGCAGAAAGAAATCCCAGCACTGAGGAGTTTGAAAAACAAACTGACAAAATGTCTTTAATAACAAAACAGGCTGTTTTTACAGAGAAATCCTCACCAAGTCAAGCAAGGGCATGGTGAAGTGTTCTGAGGCAGCAGCAGTTCTGCACACTGATGTGGACAGTGCTGATCATGCTGGGTGCTGCTGCATCACTCCAGTTTTGTAAAGTTTGGTCATTTAAATGGGCTTTTTTTGTGCCCATCAGGCAGCAAAGAGCACGGCAGAAGTGCAGACCAGACCTTGTGCAGGTGTCTGGCTTCATTTCCCACCTGCTGGTGTGCTTCTGGCTCCTCCCTGCTCGGCCAGACACTGTTCCAGAGCTGCCATCCCATACAGATTGGCCCATTCCATGCCATGGTGGGACAGGATCACATCCCTGCACTCCTCACTGGCTCTGGCCAGCTCCACCAGCACGGCCTGGAAAGCGGTGACGAGCTCAAAATCCACAGAGGCTGGAGTGACGTGGGACAGCAACTGGGAGAGTCCTTGGGGCCAGCGTGCCTGGAGAGCAGCGTGGGGCAGCCAGGGGAAAAGAGGGATGCAGCCAGCCAAGGCCTGCATTCCCAGGAACCAGAGCTCACGGATGTCATCCCAGCTGCTCAGGTAGGCAGGTGACACGGCCACGGCCAGGCCATGGCTGCTGGGGTCTGCCTGGGCCGTGTGGGCCTGGGAGAGGAAGCGAACGGCAGCTCCAAAAAACTCCTTGGCAGAGTTTGTTCCCTGAAGGACTGGAGGAAGAAGGAAATTAATGGCACAATACAGAGTTTGCTCACTCAGAGAAGGGCCCTGTGGCGGGGCTGTGTGGAGCAGGACATCTTCCTGCCCTAGAAATCTCTTCATCAGCACACCAGCCTGCTGAATGTTTCACGTATTCCTTGCTCCCAATGAACCAACATTTTGGTTCATCACTTTTCCAATGACAAACTGGACCAGTTTCCCTTCTGTTTGCTTTCTCCAGCCCAACTTCCCAGCTCCTGGTCTCTGCCCATGCAGCACAATGTGGGCTTTGCCAATGGGAACTTCCTTTACCTGCTGACCCCGCGAGGATCCTGGCCATCATCAGGCCCAGAGTGGCAATGTTTGCTGCCAGAAGCAGGTGATACTTCTGGGGCAGCAGAGGTGGAAGACACTTCAGCAACACATCCATCAAGGAGGAAAAGGTTTTGTCATGCCTAGAGAGAAAACAAACCCTTTTTGACACATTTCCTGAGCAGAGCCAGGAGCACCTGAGAATGTCAAGGTTAAACACAGTACCAAAAATGTAACGAAATTGGGGTTGAAAAAGGAACACCCCTTTTCAGCATACAGTGTTAACAGATCCTCAAGCTTGATGCACAAGGCACCCTTTCTTCCCACTGCCAGCCTCAGAGCTAGCTCCCAAAGCTCTGTTACCTGACCAGGTCCGGAGCAGTCACAACCAGGTTAAGGAAAACCCCACACATGGTCTGGAGACTCATTTCAGTGCTCGTCAGGGGTGCTGGGGCCGTGGACTCGGAGGTCAGAACCTCCCACTGCTGCAGGAAGTACTCACACAGCAGTGCTGGTGCCCCTTCGGCAGTGAGGATGTCCCGGGGCCTGTCCTCTGCTGTCAAATGGCAAAAGCCAGGTAGCAGAAATCTGGAAGGGGAAAGAAACTGGGAGCATGAGGTAGAATGGGTCTAAGCCCTGCATTTACATCCATCTTGGGGGAGAATTCCCCATGGAACTGGCACTGCAGGGACAGTGAAAATGGAAAAAATATTTGAGCAGGTTTGAGCTAAAATGCAACAAATGTGTGCTTAAAATGCTCACCTCAGAGCATCCTGGGGTAAGGCAGAGCCCCCGGTGCTGACCAGCTCTGCCTGGGGAAGACTCACAGCTGGGCTGCCCTCCTTGAAAAGCTTCCTGGCATAGTCAACAAGGAAAGGTAAGATCTCACAGATTTCCTGCTTGAGGGAGGACGTCTCTTCTGCCATCCAAGCTCCAAGGACTCGAACAGAGGCAAAGATGAAAGGATCTTGCAGCTCCTCCTGTTTAACCTGCATGAAGAAAGCAAAGTGACACATTATTGTCACTGTACATCAATTACCACAGGTCTGGAAACCACATTGGGTCAAAAGGGAGAGTTTGCTCCACACAGAGACACCCCCACAACCTGCTCTGTGTTAAAAGCCCTGCATTACCTGTCTCAAGTAGAATATTACAGCTCCAAATGCCTCCTCCATAATCCTCATGAGCTGCATTTTCTGCACATTTTCTAGCAGAGGGTTCTCTTCCCTGAGGCACTCCTGGATCCCCATCTCCATAAGGACATAGCAGGCTGTCACCACTTCTTTCTTCCCCTCCACCTCCATGGGATCTGGCTCCTCCAGGGTCAGGCGGACCTCCACACAAGCCAAGTTGACCAGCAGGGCCAGGAACTTGCTGCCAGCACTCCCTGCTGGGATCCACTCAGCCCCACAGGCCTGCACGAGGCTGGCAGCGAGCTTCAGAGCAGGGTCCCGCTGTGACTGGCTGAGTTTGCTGCCCAAAACATCAGCCAGCCCTTTGTAAAGTCTGCCCAGGCACTCAGAGCCCTGCGAGTTCTCTGTGAGAGGAGGTGACAGGGGGATGAAGTGAGGCAGAACCTCACACAGCTCAAATTTGGTCATGTCTTCAGCCTTGAGGAAATCACCAGAGAGCTTGCTGAGCACAGCCAGGAGCTGTGGAGCATCTCTCTGCCAGCACTTGGCCTCTGCTATGGCCAACAGCCCCACAAGCAGTGTGAGGGCACGCTCAGAGCCGTGACCACCGTTCAGGTAGGCCTGGCACAGGGCAGACACTGTCCCTTTGGTCACCAACTCTCTGGGTCCCCTGGCCGTGGCCAGGACAGCGCTGAGGCACTGGTACACATCATCGACCATGGATGTGCTGTCCGGGTCGCAGGGGGAAAGCAGGACGTCATTGAAGGTCGGGATTTTGTTCAGGATCTGGGAGTGGCCAGCTAGCTCTGGGTCGGTGCAGAAACAGGCCAGCAGGGTGAGGCCGAGGGCACGGAAGGTGTGCGGGGGGCAGCCGGCTGGGGGCTGCCGGGAGGTCAGCAGGCGAGTCGGGAACGTGAATCCGATCGCGTCGAAGATCTGGCGACGGGTCTTGGCATCCACCTCTCCGGCTCTGACTGCTTTGGTAACCTACGAGGCAGAACAGGAGTGAGCGTGATCACAGCAAAAGGATTTGGTACATGTACAGGATGGAACTGTTGCAAATCAGAAGCCGAAACAACTTTAATCACTGCAGGGAAGTACCCACTGAGCTGGCACTTGGCCCAAGTGCTAATTCAGAGGTTTGCCACGCTGTTCCAAAATTGTGCCAGCACTGACTGACCCCCCGCACACCCAGGTCAAGGCCAGGCTCCCTTGCTTTGCTGAAGAGAACGCCAAAGCTCTGAAGCAGGTTCCTCGGAGCTCCCAATCCCCACTTCCCCGCGTCTCCCGGGCACTCCCGTGTCCAGCAGGGTGTTTGGCCTCCCCTTTGCCCTCTCCTGAGGCGATTCCGCGGTTCCTTACCAGGAGCAGCGCTGCGAACTGCTCGCTGTCGTTCCTGGCGTCTCTGAGCACACCAAGGCACCGCTTCAGCGTGGCGTGCCTGTCCCCAGAGTCCGAAGCCATGGCCGGGAAGCGCGGCTGAAGGACTAGAGGGGAACACGGGTAGCTTTCCCTCAGGGTTCCAGCCCCTTCCTCACGGCTCCGACCCCTTCCCTCACGGCTGCGGCCGCCTCTCTCAGCCCCTTCCCTCCTCATGGTGCCCCGCCCGCGGGCGCGCACCGCCTGCCCCTCCAGCCAATCCGCTCGCCGCCTCCGCGCCGTCGGCCAACCGCGTGCCGCCTTGTTGGGCGGTGCCCGAAGCCACCGCCTCCGCGCGGAACTGTGGGCAAANCCTCCCGCGGGGCCCGGGCCCGGCCCCGGGGGCTCCGTGCTGGGGGCTCCGGCCGGGCAGCAGCGGGGACCGGGGGTCTGGGGTGGCGGAAAGTTTCCTCAAGGACCTGTTGGCTGAGCGGGCGCGTGTTTGCGTCTTCCCCCGTGAAGTTTTCCTCCCGTGTCTGTTCCTGCTCTGCTGCGGGCGGTTGAGTGCGATTCCTCGAGGTGTAACACGCTCTGAGTGCTTGAGGAGCGCTGGTGGGTCTGGCTGTAACAGCATTCCCTGTAACAGCATTCCCTTTGGGTTCTTCAGAAAAAATCCAAATCAGATCCAAATCCAGAATTCAGAACTGGCAGATTTAATGCCGTTTAGTGCCTAATGATGCTTTCATTGCTCCCTTAAAATAGGTACTATTTATTACTTGTGAAATACTTAATATTCTCCTACCGCGTTACCTAGAGATAATTTACATTCAATTTGCATATGAGGCTGTTAAATGGCCTTTGGCATTAGAAAGGCAGAGAAGTTTGGTGGTCCCTGCCCCGTGGAGCAAAATAAGAAGCAAAGCAGGGCGTTAGGTGCCAGTTTGCCAGCGTTGCTGTGCCCTCGTTTCCCTGTTTCTGGCTGGCACCCGGGCAGATGTGCAGGGGGTGTCAGTGCCTGTGTTATCCTGGTGCTGCTGCCTGGCTGTCCAGTCCTCAGGCATATTTGAAACTGGAGTTTCCCAAATGCCTGTTTGGAATCCAGTGGACAGCTACTGTGATATCAGATGGAAAATGGGGTCTGAAGGAGAAAACCACAAGGGAAAGGCCCTCTGCACTCTGCACTGGGAGCTGTGCCACTACAGATTTCTTTTTGGTATCAGACATTGATAGTTCCTTAGCAACAGCTGGACTAATCACAGCTGATAAGACATTCCTTTTCCTCCACAAATGCTCTGTTCACTTTGCACTCTTGCTGGATCTGTGCAGGAACATTTCAATTGCCACGGGATGTTTTGTGTTTCATACCCTACGTGTAGAACCCTGCTGCTGCTGCCCACAAAGGCCATGGAGAAGAGGTTGGAAGCCAAGCCCAGCATCAGTGCCCAGTTCCTGTCACGATACTGCCTGGGAAAAGCTGCGAGGGAGCTGGGAATTCTGCAGCTGTTCTACCTGTGCACGTGCCTGTGTGCCTTGTGCTCCTCTGCAGGTGACTCTTCTGTTCTCTCTGGGACTGTGTGTACAGATTTTTATGGTCTTTATCCCTCTTACTTGTTTAAAATACTCAGAGAGAAAAGTGAAATGATTTGCTGGTTATTGGTAGGGTTGTTTTTTTAGTGGTTTCCTTTTCAATTGATTTTTTTAAACTAAAAAACCAAACCCATTGTTTTTTTTAAACCAAACAAAACGCCACCCTTAGCAGTTACATGAGCTCTCAAAAGTGTAGCTTGTATCTCAGAGAGAGCTTTTTCTGACCTTAATTTTTGACAAAAGGAACAAGTGATAATTTGGAAAATAATTTAATTTAAGGAAAGCAACCTTGAAAGGCAGGAATGTTTTTTAGCCCTAAGATGTTTAACGTTCTTCCCAAGAGCCATGTGTCGGAAGTCTTTATTTGCCTACAGGCAATGATTATGTTTATTTTTTTTTTATTTCCTGTTCAAACTTGAGCAACCAACCTCCTGCTCAAGTAAATAACCAAGTTAGTGGCTTGGATGGAAGATTTCCTCTAATGGATTGTGTGATGTTTTGTTTGGGAAGGGGTTGGTTTGCTTTGTTTCCCAGCTTTGTGGACGTGTTCTCCAGGCAGCTACAGCATCCCTGTTGTGTTACTGGACCTTCCTGGACAGTTCCCAGTGGCAGATTTGATTAAGCTAATGAGCTGTGTGATCTTAATCAGCTAAATCAGACCCTGGAAAAACATGTTTGTATTCCTGGTCTCAGCAAAGCTTTGTGTGTTTTAATAGTGAGTGTTTCCTTGTCAACTGGGCTTCCTGTGTGTGATTCCTGGCTTTAGTAATTTCTTGGAAATTTAGAGTTAGATCTCCTATGAGACTCCTAGAGGGTGTTCTAGACAGTGTTGGTGTGTTTAAGGAATGCTCTCCTTGGAAGAGTTAAAGCCAGGACTCATAGAATTGTTAAGGTTGGAACAGTGCAGGTCTGAGATCATCAAGTCCAGTTAAATGAGTGAGAGTCCATTAAATTAAGGTTTTTGCGTGTGCAGAAATAAATATAATTATATAGACATAGTTACCTTGATGTGGACATTTTTTCCATTGCAGAGTTTTTGTTATTTTGGGCTTGTTTGTGTCACTCAGGCAGCGGAGTTTGTGAAGCTGAGGAGGAGTTATGGCTGCCTAGAAATGAGCGTGGTCATGTGGAGTTACGCAAGGGGGACTGTGTTGACATAACTGACTGACTGTGTGGCAGGTTTAAAAAGTCCATAGAGTCAAGTCTTTAATCATTAATCTGCTATCAGGCAGGATTAACTGCCTGGGCAAGTCTGTAAACCTGAAGTTATTAATAGAAGCTGTTCCTGTGTGTTCCATTCCACTGCTGCTCAGCAAAGCTGTGAGCTGCATCCCTGAGACAGGGACTCCTGAGTTCCTGGGAAGAGCAGTTTTCTCCACTGATGTGACACAAACAATATGGAAAAGTGACTAAGCACACCCACTGTGCAGGTGTCTTGTGACTTGTGTGGTGCTGAGCTTAGGAGGGAACTCATGCTCAGGAATGTTCCTGCTTTCCACAGATGAATGCAAGTGTAGGCTCTGTTTTCTCCCAGGGCACGTAGAGTTGTCTGAATGTTTGATGCCCACCAAAGGCCATGGAACTTGAAAATGCAAAATGAAAATCAGTATGTCTCTGTGGAAAATTCACATCTGGAATGCTGGGCTGGCGTGCTGGGAGTTGCCTGTTCGCTTCTGTCATTCCTGAGAGTTATCTCAGTTTTAAACTGTCCATGTACAGCAATTCAGAAGAACATACTGGCTAATTTCAAATAAACATATCCCAAGTGGCCATTAGCAGAGTTCTGGAAATGAAATGTAGCCAAAATATTATTCAAATCTTGTTTTAGCAGTGTGTTAAAAGAGAAGCAGAATGCTCTCAGCATGGTAGTGTTGTGTCATGCAGGCTAAGTCATGGCTCTGACGTGCTGAGGAAATGTTTCTGGGGATCCAGGCTTTACCTTTGAGATGAGTAAATATAATACCTGTGTTATGTAGTGATTTGTCACAAGGGATATCTTCCCTGGGAACATTTTTCTTTTAAATGTGCCCCATTCTGTATGTGCCCCTGATCTAAGCCTGGTACTAGAAACTGCTGCTGAATTTCACTGCTTCCATATCAAGCCTTAATTTGAGTGATATGTGTGAGCCAGGCCTGACACATGAAAGATGGGTGAGCAGTGGTGGAGGAGGAGAAGGAGGAAGGATTTTAGGAATGTGGGAAGCAGCACAGTTCTCTCATGCACAGTATATATTAGGGACAGTGATTCACCTTTAACAGAAAGGGAATTTTACAGGCAAAACGTAAATCTGAGTGGATGAGATCCTGTTGAAATTCACAGGAATGGTGTAATTCTTCAATTTGTTATTGTTTCTCCAAGTCTGGAGAGAGTGTGCGTGCACACACGTGGGTTTGGTGTGTACACACGTTCCATATTCTGTTCTAATTCCAGCCCCATCAGGTTGGTGCCAGGAGCTTGTCCCTGCCTGTGCCAGTGGTGCCAGGGGCCAGCTGTCCAGGCATTTCAGGTGTGATGAGGTTGGCTGTTGCCCTGGGCACACAGATTCCCTGTCTGCTCTCTCCCCAAGGAAGTGCTGTGTGTTGATGAGGTGTGACGAGGGTGCTGAGGTTTTTAAAGGTGCTGGTGTCAGCTTCTCTTGCTGTTGAACGTTTGCAGAGTTTCTTTTACACGTTTCATTGCTCAAGTGAGGAGTTTCTTCCCCTCCTGCACAGAGGTGGGTTCAGACACCCACAGGGAGCTCTGACCCATGATTTGGTCACTAAACTCAGGTTCATTCTCAATCAGGTTATTGTAATTTAAATTCAGACTTTATTTTAATGGAGAAAAATGTTTCCCATTTGTGTTGTGTTCAAGAACTCCATTCTTGACAGGGAGGGAGCCAGATCTGGAGCATATTCTCCAGCTGCACAACCCCCAGTCCAGCAACACTGTTTGTAAAGTAATCTTCCAATGACCTATTATCACTTGGATGCTGAACACAGCAGTGTAACAGTCCCATAGGTCATTAGGCTATTTTTAGGGAGTCCTTAATCTGCAGAGCTCTAAATTTTGGAAGCCTTTAATCCATTGATCCCTGCAAGCACTCAAAATTTTCATGCCAAGAAAAAAGAATCCATACGCAAAGCAGTTGCTGCTTTAATGCAGAGCTGAGACCTGAAGTGACTTGACTCTTAACAAAAATTATGTCAAATATTTGAGGGTTTTTAATGAAAAACACTATGACAGGGTGGGTGGCAAGGCTTTGCCTTGCAGAACCCTTTTCTAGAAGCTGTTAACAACTTCCCAAGTGGAGCAAATTCAGTCAGAATAAGCAACTGATGTCAAATATTAGCATGGAAGAGTTAAAAATGCCTCTGTTATGTGCACCAAGCCAGTGCCACTGTTTGCAGTGTTTTCCTTCTAGGCAGACTATGGGCAGAGAGGCAAGGCCATAACTGGTTGGAAGTGGTTAGAAGGATTTCGGGGTTCAGTTTCTGGCTCTGAACTTGCTGTGTGACCTTGGTCCAGCTGCTCAGTGTGGGCATTATGGGCTCCTCTGAAACAGGAGCATTTCTGTCTTCACTTCTGCTTCTCCATGCCTGTTGGAAAGGGTGGTGGTGGCTTAGGTAGGAGAAGCAGATTGTTCCTTAAAATCTTGTGTAAGTACTGGATAGTGAGGCCAAGCAGAGATTCTCAGAAGTCAGATTTACTTTCCTATATCCTCTCTCCTGCATTATTCCTGTGCCCCAAATTCTTTTTAACAATATGATGGTATCTATTATCCACTGCTTTGAAGGACTGAGAATTGTCTGTTTGTCTTCCCTCCTTTTTCCCAGATGCAAACTGGAATGGATCTAAATGTGAGCTGGGGAAGATCCTGCTTGGTGGTCGTTTGAGATCGTGGGCAGGTCACCATTTGCAGCTTCTGGAAGGGTTCCATACTCTGAGCTCCTGTCAGACCACTTGCTGCCAGCGCCCCACCTGTGATGCCTTTTGGTTCTTGGAAAATATGTGCATCCAGGTGAACTGCACAGTGCCTGGCACGTGTCAGGCCAACAAGACTGGCTTTTCAGATTCTGTTTTGGTGTTTTTAAAGAAATCAAAAAGCACAGAGCACTTGTTAAACTTCCATATGGAAGGTGACGTGAAGACTTGGAGTCACAAGTGGTTGGACTGGGACATCCCTGTCCAGAGGAAGAAAAGACTGCGGAGATCATTCCAGAAGTGGAGGTTGGCAGGTAACAGGGTGCAACTCCTGAGAAGGGATCTGGCAGAGAACTCCAGAAGCAGCATAAATGAAACAGAACACTTGAAGGATCAGGTCCTGAGGCACTTAGTGGCAGACAGAGCTGCTCCTGAGAAAGAAAATCAAAAGCAAGACTTGCTGAAAAATGGACAGAATCCAAGAGAACTGAACCCCAGAAGCCCACTCCCTCCTAAGAGCAATAATGTGAACAGGTCACAGGATGCTGATGGTGACTTGACCCAGGTAAGTGGTTGCTGGGGCTGGAGTGGGGCTGTCTGGGACAGCTGTGCCCCTCCTCAGTCTGGCTGTAGGTAAATTTTGACTTGGAACTGCCCAAGTGATGGGATAGCTTTTCAGCTTACCAGTTTTCAGCCTCCTATCAACAAGGCACAGCCAGCTGTTTGGGGTTTTGTTTGGGTTTTGGGGAAGTTCTTTTCCCCCCCCTTTCTTAGCTGGGATAAACTGTGTTGAAGTGGGAAGGTGAGGCAGGATGGAGTCTCTGACAGTGCTTATCCTCTGTATGATCACACTTGCCAGATGAGAAAGAAAGGTGTGTCCTTTTGTCAGTGGGAATTGTCTGGGAGCTGAAAACTGTTACCTGTAAAAGTACGTGTTCAGATCCACACAATAAAATAAGCTGTTTTCATTAAAATGCTGAATCGAGGCAGTTAAATACATTATTTTATAGAGTCGTGCATAGAGCTCACAGTGTACTTCAATGTCAATCTGCTTGCTTGAGTTGGCATCTTAATGCCAAATGTTCTCTTTTTTGAAGAGTGCTCCAGTTTCTCAAATCCACCAAAGCTTACCTTGGCACTGGGTGAATGAAATCAGTTTAGTCTCTACTCCAAATACATACAGTGTTAAGCCAGTACATCTTGATGTTACAGAGAATTTGGCACATTTGAATTGTTAAGTGATGTTTGTATTTTTACATCTGCAAATGATTTTTTTAAGCCTTATCTCAAAAATGCTTGTGCACTCCTGATGGTGAAATATAATTCGACTTTGTTAAACTGTTCCTGAAATAGCTTTTGCCATGTTTCAGGGATTTGGCTTTGTACAAAACTGCCTCTGGTTCTGGAAATGACTGAATTTTCCAAATCCTGGTTGCAGGTAGGGCTGTGACTGCCTGAGCCACCACCCTGGAGCAGGATGTGGCGAGCAGCCAAGGGACGCTGCCGAGAGCTCCCGGGCAGCCAGGGTGACATGTGAAACCAGGCACTAAAACTTGACAAATGTTTGATTTTCCAGAACCCCCTCAGCATTCGAGGCTGACTCGAGCTCAGCTTTCTCTTTCCCCTGCAATGCTGCAGCATTTTCACCCTCCCTGTTCTTTTCTCCTCCTAGCAGTTGAGCTGAGCACGGTGACCCCATTCTCTCAGCTGTCACATGTGAGAAGATGTCTTTGCAGCCACTCTTAAATGTCTTCTCTTGCTCTTGGGGAACAGCTTTTACATCTCCCTGCTTGTTCTGTTTGCAGTTTTGCTTTCCAGGTTATCCTGCTGTTACTGTCCAATGTGTGTCTAGTAAACTGGTTGCAAATATTAAATTACACTGATTAATCAGCTTCTGAATGTTGCTGAATGTGCAGGATTTCCCATCTTTAGGAAGTGCTCCCATTGTCATTAATGTGCACTCTTGGATGTCTGCTGGGGAAAGGTTTTTACTCTCCTTGATGATTTTTGCTAATAAGAGGCCACGTCTCTTAATGAAATGCAATTTCATAAAAATAAAAACGTTTTACTAAAATATGGTGGCATGATGGAATTCCTGGCATTTGCATTTTTGAGGTTTAGGATGGAGCTTGTGAGGAGAAGGAAGAATTAAAATATCCACCTGGGCTAATTCTAGGATTATTGAACCATCCAACTTTACCTGCAAAATGCAAAGCCAGCTCTGCAGCTGTCCTTACACTTCAAATCCAAGAGCAGTTTAATGTTAGCCAAGGATACAACATTGGAGGCTGTGTTCTTGGGACATGGCCAGACCTTCCAGGAGGGAGGTATTCCAAGCTGGGTTAGTTATGGACCAAAATAAAGTTACACCCATGCTGAAATCAGTAGAATTTCTCCTGGGCTACATTTGGCCCAATCCATGGAGCACATGGCTGGGTGTTTAATGCTGTTCTTTAGGAGGGGTTGGAAGATGGGGCAGTACTGGCTGTTCATACCTGAGAGCACCAAACACCTGAAGTAGGAAAGGACATTTGAAATCAAAATGCTTTTTCTCCTCTGCCGCTGTTGAGCATTGAATGTGTGGAAGGCAAATATTTTCCTTTGCTCTTGCAGGCTCAGAGAGAAGGAAAATGACAGTTTTGGGAAAACATTGCCTCTGTGGGTTTTAATTTTCCTCTTGCAGTTCTGATGGCTCCACAGCCATCTGCAATGGCATTTGCTAATGTGCAGTGAGCATTAATTTTTGGTTTTACTGTATCCATGCAATGGAACCAGGATAAGCCACAGTGCATCCTGCTCATCAGCCCTTAACTAAGGGAGACTGGTACTTTTTCATTAAAGGGAGTGACATTTTCCAGGCACCAGGTTTTTTCTGTCTCATTGTAGAATTCCTTGTCAATTTTAAAATATAGCAACACATTTAATAGCCAGCAAGGAGAAGCATTTAAGTGCAGCACTGCTGATGAGCAGGGCTGCTGCAGCACTGCAGCAGCTCTGCAGGCAGACTGGGAAAGGCTGGAGCAGGAGCATTGCAACAGAGCCAGAGAACTCATTCCTGCTCTCACATCAAGCCACTGTTTGGTTCTTGCTGTCACACTTCCTGCAAGTGCTGGGTGCTTTTCATCCACAAGGAACAAGGAAATTTCTCTCTTTACCACCAGCATTAACTCTGTAATGGTTTGTGACATTACCTACATTTTAGTGTCTTAAAAGTCTTCACAGATGTGGCACTTACTGCAGACAGCAAGGACACCATCTAAGCTGAAGAGAGCCCATTTTGTAAATTCAGACCAGGCCTATTTAAATTAAAAAATAAAAGAAAATTCCAGGACAGAGGTATTTTTCTCTCAAGTAACTTGGGCACAGTGTGGATTCTGATGCACAGGGCTTATCTAGTCCCTCTAACAGACATGGGACTCTCAGACAAGGACACTGGGTTATTTGTCTCAGGCCAAAGGCATTTAGGGGTTGGAATCAAAATTGTCTGAGGCTCCTGTGTTGACTCAGGCCAATGTGTCACTCCTCTCTATTTTCTAAGCTAATAAGATAGGACAGCTGGCAAACTTCTAGTCTCCTTGTCATTTATCCCCAAGAATGAAATAATCTGTTCTTTGCTTTAAAGAATTCAGAGTTATGGAGGAAAGATAAGAAATGTCTCAGCTTGCAAGCATTAGAGGCATTTCTGGCTGTTACGTTGCCCCAGGCAAAGCTTATCTAATTTGAGCTCTCCACAGACATTTGGCTGTCAATTCATCCTGAAGACTTTTGGAAGGAAGAGGATCCCTCTTAACTGTAAAGTGGGGGTTTTTTTTGGGAATTAAAAGTGAGTCAAGAAAGCATTCAGCTCACTGAAAATATTGCCAAGCAAAGTGGGGACTCTGCTGTGGCCAGCAGGTGAATGTGGATCTCCTGTGTGTTGTTTGTGACTCTTGTTCTTGTGACCCTTCTGGGTTGATTCTTGAGAAGCAAGAAGTGATTTCCCATAGTGGTAGGAGGTCATGGAAACATTCTGCTCCTGTCCCCTTCCTAAAGAGTCTGTCTCACTTGAGTTCCTGCCTGTTCCCCTCTTTCTCCTGCCAGCATTTCAAACTTTATCTTGAGGAAAGGGAGTCAGTACCCTTTGCAGTTGTCAGTGGATGGAAGATGATACAGCTTGGAACATCCAGCTGTCCTGAGGCCACTGAGGAAGAGCAGCATGCCAGATTTTTCCTGCATGGATTCCAAAGAATCCATACTTTTGTTTAAGTAACCAAATAAAAGAAGACAGCTTATGTCTGTAACACAAACAAATAGTGTTTGATTCTTTGGTACATAAAGCCCAGGTGTTAATCAAACAATTGTTTTACATTCTGTGAGCAAAGTGAGCTGAGATATGGTGAGAGGAAATTATTTGCCCAAGGCTGAAACAAAAACCTTGCAGAGAAGCCATCAGTGCTTTCACTGCTGCTCCTGGCTTTGCTGGTGGTTCAGTGTGGGCAGCACAGCTTCATTTTTACAACCAACATTGAGTGTTTTCTAAAGCCTAGCCCATTTACTAACAAGGATGTTGCCCACCTGGTCTGGAGTGTTTTCCCAGTTCCTGTTTCCTGGACTGAATGCCAACAGCATGGTCTAAAAGCTTGAGTATATTTCCTCCAATATGAGCTTTTAATCACTCCTCTAATGGGGAGTAGTGTGGGAGATTCAGCTCCAAAGCACTTTCTGAGTCAAAGATGGTAAATTACTCCATTTAAATATTTAGCAGATGTTCTCAAAATAGAGTTAGCTAAAAAAAAAAATCCGTGCTACACACATGGACTTCACAGTGGAGGGTAAATTGTCAGGAGTATGGCCTGGCAGGCTAGGAACTGGAATGGACCTAGGTAGAAGGAATTTTCTGATGAAAGAAAGGAAATTGTTCCTGCCACTCTGATTATTTTCAATCAAGTGCTCATCCTGTGTGGATGTGAGCAAACTTTGTGCCCTCCAGCTCCTCTCCCTGGCCCAGCAGCATCTCCTGGGGCAGGCACACAGGGAGCTGTGTGTGTCAGCTCACCTTGCTTTGATGAGTGATTCCAAAATAAATTTCCTCTTGCTGCAACAATTCCGTTGTTACATAAAAATGCCATTGCAATCCTCCTGCTTCATGTTGACCAACTGCATGGGTTCAGGAAAAGGAAATCACAGCCAAAGTAAATGAACCCCAGTTTGTGGCCACTGTCTTTAGGGTCTCTCTTATCCCACCTTTTTGTTCTTTTGGCTCCACTCACTGCAGTTTTGAACCTGGATCTTCTCTTATATTTGCCACACCAACAGCCTTGGTACTTAAATGCTATAGCTAAATCTGGTGTTTGCTGGTGTTCAGCTGGGGTAGAAATGGCCTGTCTGCTGTGGGAGAAGAACATGGAGAAACACTTCAGAAGAGAGAAAGGGAAGCTGTAAAAATTCCTGCTTCTGGGAAAACAAGCCAGGGATTTTTCAGCCTCCATAACTGTGGAGGAAGGGAAGGGCAACTTAAAACTGCCATTCAGTGGTCAGGTCAAACTCAGACAACTTATTTCCTTTACAGATCCACACAGGAACATCTGCACCAGAATCATCAGTGCTGGCTACCTTCTCCAGCCCTGTGGCACTGGACTTGACAGCTCCAGGGAAGACTGAGAAGCCTGGGCAGCCTGATGATGCCCATCCTCAGTTTCCCACAGCCAGCCCCGTGCCAGTGAAAAGCACAGCAAAGGTGCAGGCAGCAACTTCTGTGCCCAGTGGAGTCCCCACAAATGGCAGTGTTCCTACAGCCCAGAGCAGCACTGCTGCAGCCCCAAGCACTGCTGCCACCACGCCAGGTGAGGACTTGCAGGGCTCCAGCAAATGTCACCTGCTTAGGCTTTTTCAAGCCATGGCAGTGTGGAAAAATAGCAGATAATTATGGTACCTTGGAGAAAATACTGAAGCATCTGTGTCAGCACACGTGCTGAAGGATCTCAATAACTCCTGAGGTCTGGAATGGGACTTGGGTGTCATAAATCTGCATGTGACCATTGCATGTGAGGACAGCTGGGAACTAATGGGGATATGTTAATTCCCAAAGTGAAGGCTGAGACATGGTATGGGGCAGAGTCCTGGGAAGTGTTTTTCCAGTGGCCTTGGCACACTGCTATCCATCAAATCAAGCAGAAATCTTAATGTGTGCTCATAAAGGGTGTAACTGATTATTTTCTGTCCCTGAAGTGTCACTGCACAGTTCAGCTGTGGAGAACAGTGTACTTGGCTGTTAGCCCATGCTTTGCTTTGCAGCATGATGATGTTTCTGTTCACACTGGTGTTTCCTAAAACAGACTGTTGGAAGTGCATCAAGGCCAAAATGCCCTTTGGCAGCTCTGTTCCCTCAGCCAGGCTGTCAGCTCTCCCTGCAGGGGTGGCCATGCACAGGGAATGGCGTGTACTGCTCGTCTGGTGTTTCAGAATTCAGTTAATCCAGTGTGCTCAAGCATTCACAGCTGAATTTCTTCTGAATTTAGGGTTCCTTTCCCTTACAAGGGAACAAATGGAAAGTGTAAGGGAAGCACTGCGTCCAAAGATGGTTGTGGCAGGAAGCTCATTGGCTGCTTGTGCTGACAAGTTAATGTTTTTTTCTTTTTTAAGGGCTTACCCCAGCTACAACTGGAAAATACACTTTAAACATCTTCATTGGCTTGTCTGGGAAGACTAACATATCCAGGGCCTCCTGGTTTTGCTAACCAATGCAAAGATGATGTAAAGGGTAGCTTTTCCAAGCTACCAAGTTTTTCCAAGGTTTTTTATCTGTTTGTCTGGGTTTTGATTTTATTATTTCCTAATGAGATCTGATTGCTTTTTGCCTTGGAACTCTTTGCAGGTGAAAGACTGATGGAGTATTTGAGAGGGGAAAAAAAGGTGGTTAATTCTGCTAGCTATTAAAATTGGAAGATAGATAAATAATAGATAATAAAGGTGGGAAAATAGCTGAATGTTTAAGGTCCTTTTTTCCCATTTTTTTTAACTTGGATTTTTTGTGCATACCTCTGAAACATTGTCTTTGACAGGGTCAAATTAAAGAAAGCATATTTTCTATGCATAATTCCCAGGTCCAATAATAAAAAGACAAATATAAAGCAAATGGGAAGGGAAGAGAGCGAGACGAGGAGGCCAAGAGGTGTTTTTAAGAAATGTGTTCAACTTTCTGGTTATCTTAATGCTAATAAAAAGCAAGAAAAAATATGTCCCTGGCCATAGTTTTCAAGGTTACCCTGTAGTCTTTAAAAGCAACCTGTCAGTTTATTTGAAATGGAATGGCAAGAAAATTCTTGAGCGGGGGTGGAAAAGAAAATACAAATAAAAGGACCAGGTTTGTATCTTGAGCTTCTATATCCAGTGTGGCAGCTATGCAGGTTTAAAAAAATTCTCTTAGCCCTCAAGCAGTTTTTCAAAAAAGAAATTCTGTGGATTCTTTATATATTTGGGAAGCTCTGGAATTGCAGTTTGGAAGAAGCAGTGTTTGTCTTGCTGTGCCATGAGCCTGCAGCTGAGTTCTCTGCCAAAAAGCTGTCAAGTAAAACCCTTCCCATCCTGCTGGACCTGGGTGAAGAGGCTCCCCTGTGCAGGGCCCAAGGGCCACGTTTCAGCACAGTATCTGCAAAGAGAGAGGTGACTGAGTAATTTTGGGCTTGTCTAAAAATTGTAAACCCCCATTAGTGCTTTTACATTGACAAGGAGAGGGAAACCTGAAGTGGGAGGTCTCTTGAGGAACAGGATGTTTACAAAATAACATCATCATTTGTAGCTGGGGTTTATTCCATAAACTGAAACCAAGGTGGATTTTTTTTTTCCTATTCTTCTTCCAATTTTGTGTTTGTCCCTTTCAGCTATGAAGGAGCTGGTGGTTTCTGCTGGAGACAGTGTTGAAGTGACCCTGCCAAAGAATGAAGTTCAGCTGAATGCATTTGTGCTTCCTGAACCACCACCTCGTAAGGCTTCCCTGGGAATTCTGCTAAGGGCTTGGGATGTGAAAAGGCAAACAGTCATTATGTATGGCATGTAATAAGGGCAGTCTTGAAAATGTCTTTTGTCAGAGAGCACTTTCCTGGGGAAATTTTTCATACTCAGCTATTACCTCGTGCTGCCTCTTAGAGAAAATAGTGAGACACAAAAAAATGGGAAGTGCTACAAAGCCAGTGGTTTTGGCAGATTGTGGGAAGAGATGGGAGAAGAGATGGCACATTTTCAGGGTGGTGTGTGAGGAAGAATTGGATTTTTATCATCTGTTCTTGCTGATAGGAACTGAGCTGGATTAGCAAGTGATTGAAATCTGAATTGGGGTATTTGCCTGCTGAGGAACACATTTTATACACTCTTCATTTAATCATGCAAATTGTTGGCAGGTATTTTTAAAGTTCTTATCTTAACTCTGTCCACTGTGGCAGTGGGAGCTGTAGAGGCAGGTGTGTTCCATGTTGTGCAGCAGCAGGGATTGATTCATTCCTGTTCAAAAATTGGCATTCCTGCGTCTGCAGGATCTGAGGATGTGATAAGGCTTTTCTCTCTTATTATCCTGGAGCTGTGATTGTTCCAAAGCTCTTTATTGCCTTGGAGGCTGAAAGATGGGTTTTGATTCCAGAGTAAATGAGTTTAGAAGCACAGATTGTCTCTTTTCCTGGGTATATTCCCAAAAAGCTGCAGCCCAAGCTGTCTCATTTCTCCACAGTGCAGCAGAATGTGCCTTGTAAATGTTTAATACCTTTGCAGTTCTTTAGCATGGCAGAAAGACAGGCTTTGAAAACAAACATCTGGACCTTTTCTTTTTTTTTTTTTTTTAAGGAACCACATATTCCTATGAGTGGGAGTTGATTACTCATCCAAAAGACTACAGTGGAGAAATGGCAGGGAAGCACTCCCAGACCCTGAGGTTGTCTAAGGTAAAGCTTTAGGTACTTTGTATCCTGTTGTGTTAAATGTGGAGTGGAGAAGATGGGGACCCCAGCAGCCAGGAAAGACTTGTATGGGATTTCAGGATGAACAGGAAATTGCATGATGGGCAGGCAGCCAACATTTGACTGCAAGCCCTCTTCTGAGACTCTTAGAAAAAGGAGATTGATCTGGCGTGAGGGAAAGAAGAAATTGATTTCAGGAGGTACAAGCTGCCTACAAGCAGTGTGACAAGGCACACAAATGGCACAATTGAACAGTAACAAGGGGTGGGAATATTCCTGGAACAGTGTGGCAGTCTGCTTAGGTCTGAGCGTTGTACTGCCCACTGGAAGAGGGTCTTGCTGCTTCCATTAACAAGAGCCCTGCAATACCTCGTGGCATGTCCCTGGCTGCTCCTCTTAGACAAGCTCTAACAGGGAAAGGGTTGCCAGTTCCTGCATGTGGGGTTTCTTAACAAGGAAATGACTCTAAGTGCTGTGAATATACAGTTCTGTACTTGAGACATTTCTTTGAGCAGCCTGGGTTCTACTGCACTCAGAAAAAAAATCTACAGGCTTTAGTAAGGATATCATGCAGAGCCAAACCTTTTGAAAGGAGTGTTCAGGTCTCTGTCAGGGTTTCAACCTTTTGGGTATCAAGGTTGTTGTCCAGCACCTGGTCCCTCACCCTCTCATTCTTGCTCAACAGTGAATGGTGAAGAGGTGACTGCCTGGCTCATGTCACCTAGAAGGAAGAGAAGAAACACTTGCATTTATAAAAACATGCAATAAGAGATTTTCTTCTTACGTGTAGCCTTTCTCACCTCAAATGCAATCTGCTAGTACAGATTCCTGTGGCCAGACAATCTGAACTAATCTCTGTTATCTCTCTCCTGTTTGCCTTTTGTTGCTGGAAAATAAAGCTTGACTGACAATCCTGTGACAGAGAGTCTTTGGTTTCTGCATAGCCATTGTAAACTAAAATATCTGTAATACTATTTTGGCCTGGAAACCATCCTTTGCTGTTATGCAGAGGCTGAAGCACAATTGCCTGGGTGCTCCTGTGCCAAAGCACAGGAACTTGACCTTCCAATAGGTCCTGATAAGGTGCCACCAACCTGTAGGTAAATAATCCTTTGTGTTTGTTTCCAGCTTACTGTTGGCCTGTACGAGTTCAAAGTCGTGGTGGATGGGGAAAACGCACATGGAGAGGGATATGTGAATGTAACAGTGAATCCAAGTGAGTGGTGGGATTGGATTTTCCTTGACTTCACCCATCTCTGACAAGCCAAGGCAGCTGTACCATGGGGTTAGAGTATTTGGTTTAGTGTGGTGATAATTCATTATGCTGTGAACTTGCAGCATGTGTGTGTGTGTGTGTATATATATATACACATGTATATGTGTATGTATTAAATAATTTCCTGAGATGGGAAGCTATTGGTAATACACAGATAATTTTGCTGTACTGCATCAAGCCAACTACTTGATAAAAGAGCTGTAGTCCTGATAAGGAAGTGCTCAGCAAACACCTCACCCTGAAAGGCCACTGCTTCCATAAAAACTAGCTGCAGTCTTACAAAAAGCTTATAGAAGCAGGAGCAAAAACTGAAGAGAAGCCAGAGCTTTGAAGCTCCTTTGGAGGTTCCTTTCTTTCCTGTCCGTAAGGAATATCATTCCCAGCCACAGGCAGGTTAAGTCAAATCTCATTCCTTATTGTAAGTCATGGTTTGCAGATGAGCTGGTGGAGATAGAGCATCTTGTGCTGACTGCCTCACTTTTTAGGTGGCCTGTGTAAAGAGACAACCACAGGTGTCAATAAAACCCCTTCATTTTGCAGTCTTCAGCAAGACTTCTTGCACAAGCTTTGTGGGCAAAGAAGGGCTCTTGCACTCCTTAAATTAGCAAGTGTGTGTGGCTGGTCTTCTGTGTGCTGTGGCTGATCATTTCCTTATAAGCTGTGACTTTGTAGCTGGCAGCATGCACCAAAATCCTTCACTTTTCAGAGCAGAAGCCAGATTCTTCCCACACTGTGGCAAGAAGCTGTAGGTGCTTGACCCAGTAGGAGAAAACTGATGCAGTGCAGCCTTCTCAGAGCACTGGTGTGCTGGCTGTTCACCTCTGCACTCTTTGAACCCCCTTTTGGTAGCATTGATTCCCCATGCTGGTGTAGAACATGCTGGAAGCACAAATCACTGTTGCTGATAGTTTTGCAGTTCCTTGGCCAGGGCTTTCTGCCTGTAGTGTCATGGTAACAGCTGGCTTGTTGTTGCAGAGCCCCGGGTGAATCAGCCTCCTGTTGCCATCGTGTCCCCACCGTTCCAGGAAATCTCCCTGCCAACCATTTCCACTCTTATCGACGGCAGCAGTGAGTACCTGCAGGTTTAAGTGCAGCATCCAGCAGGGCTGCTTTGTGTTTGGTCCTGGGCTGGCCTTTTGCATAAAGTTTAAGAGAAACAATGACACAACTCAGTGAAAAGAATTAGCCTCTCTGGCCAGGAGAGCAGAACGCACACAACAGCACCTCTCCGTGTTCCTTTTTGAAGGGCACTGGCCTGAGCCAATCTCCTAAAAAAGGAAAAGCTCTGGAGGTTGCTGCTTAGAATCAAAAAATAATTACTGTCAGTCAAAATTACTGGGCTCTTGGCTAAACTTCAAACATGTAAGTTACTGACATGCCACCTTCAGTGATCCTGACCTGCACTAGAGCAGGAGTTCCTTTAAACAAATTCAGGTTGTCTTAGCCCCAGTTAGCACTGATTTGTTACAGTTTGGGTGTCTGAGCATAACAGAGACTCTAAGCTTGGACCAAAAATGCACACTAAGCCCAGGTCAGAAGTAGGGACTGACCATCTGGAGTCTGTGAAGCAGCATTTTCCAACTCCTTGTGTGTGTGTTTTCCTCCATTACTGAAACAGAAAGCACTGATGATGATAAAATTATCAGCTACCACTGGGAAGAGCTGAAGGGTCCCCTGCGGGAGGAGAGGGTTTCCAGTGATACTCCCATACTGACACTGACCAACCTGGTACCTGGGAATTACACATTCAGGTAGGTCACACCTGGGAGAGTCCATCAGTTCTCATCCCTTAAGAGTGAAGTGTATGAGATTCCTGAAGTGTTAATCTGGTTAAAAAAAAACAACACAAAACATGGAGAGAACTCCATTTTGTGATGTTCTCTCTCTCCACTCCTACACTTTCAAGTAGTTTTGTAGCTTTGCACTACAGGAGAGATAAGCTGTCCAGCTACTTCTTATTCTTTACTTGTAGCCCTGGTTAAGATGATGGCTGGCCTGTCATTGCTACAAAATGTTCTCTTGAAATGTCAAATCTAAACTCTTTGGGTAAAGGCTTACGAAGAAATGCAGTCTACAAATCCAGTTTTTAAATGCAATGTGTTTGTCTCAGATAAGTGAATGAGGCCTAATGGTTTGATGCACAACCTGGGCAATAGGTGGTAGCTGATTTTACTTTTGTATTTGTCCTGTGTTTTTCCTTTGGCCTGTATTTTGGTGTGATGTCCATCACTGCATCTGCAGATCTATTTAAAGTAAAATAAACTGGAGTACCTCTTACTGAATGCTGCTTTCTGGTTAAGCAGTTGGCATATGAACTAATCAGATCCATGTTCAGATCTAGATTTAGCAAAAAGTAGTTGTGTTTTGTGGTACCAGCCTACCTGAGGAGATGTGCTGTGTCCAGGCCACTTGTGGGTTAGTGATGCACTTATGTGTTTCACCTTGGAACTGGTTGTTAGATTTCAAGTGAGAGATGGATGTGACTGCTGAATTCCTTGCATCACTTTGAGGCTGATAATTGGACATTTGAGGGAAGTTTCTATTCAGAAAAGGCTGTATTCAGCTCTGGTCACCATCACTCTTCAGTGCTTTCACTTCTTTTTTCCCTTTCAGTCTAACAGTCGTGGACTCAGATGGTGCCAGCAACTCCACCACTGCCAACCTGACTGTGAAGAAGGCAGTGGATTATCCTCCAGTGGCCAATGCTGGCCCAAACCAGGTGATCACCCTGCCCCAGAACTCCATCACACTCTATGGCAACCAGAGCACAGACGACCACAGCATCGTCAGCTACGAGTGGCTGCTCAGCCCCAACAGCAAAGGGAAGGTGATGGAGATGCAGGTCAGTGCAGGTCTCCAATGTTCCACCTGGATTGCTCACTAGCTGGGTTTTTATCTATAATCAAACCAGTTTTAATGGACTGTTAGCAAATGTCTTTTAGAATCCTACAGAGCAAATGTGTGATGATAAAGTATGTGCTTAAAGTTAAATCTGTGTGAAGCTGATATTGGTTTAGTGGCTGAGCTGGTGCACCAGCCTCACCAGTGGCATCCTGTCCCTTTATTGAGCAATGCAGTTTTAAATCCTGCTGAAGAAGGGGGATTGAGAGAGGTGTGAACTTCTGAGCTGAATCTTGGAGTCTAAATTTTGCTGATACTGGCCAGACTCTCCTCAGTAAATGTTGGAACTTGTTCCTGTGTCATCATTTTTCTTTTAAAGATTATTACTACTGTCAAATTTATAGAATAAGAAAGTCCATGAATCAGGTTCACAATGTGTGGGATTTGCACAGGGCTCCCCAGAGATTTTACTGGAGTTGGAAACTGCTGAATCCCAAAAGGTCTGCTTGTATGGCATTACTGTTGTTATGTCCCACAACAGTGTCCTTGTAGTGTGCATAAATTTAGCTGCAAGAACTTTGCATGCTGAAGTTGCACAGACTCCTGCTCCCATAGCAGGAGTTGGTAATAACCCCCTAGAATGTGCTGGCAATACTTTAGAATCATCGTCTTCTGGTCCATCATCATCTGTGTGAGGATTGTTTTTAATCCATGAATATCTTTTCTCACAGGGCGTGAGGACACCAGTCTTGCAGCTCTCTGCAATGCAGGAAGGTGATTACACCTACCAGCTCATAGTGACTGATTCTGCTGGGCACCAGTCCACTGCAGAGGTCACTGTGATAGTCCAGCCAGGTAAGCTGCCTTTACCTGTTGCTGCCTCCCTTCCAGGGGCTGGAGGTGAGCAGCAATCTGTCAGCAACCTCTAAATTTTATGGTGACTTTCAGAAAAGCTGCTCTGATTAAGAAAAATTCTGGGCTGGTGTATTGCTGGTAAATGAGAAAAACAAAACTTGTAGGAATATTGCCTTTGTAGGCTGTTCTCTTATTTTTACACAATGTAACCTAATTGATATTTTCCTACAATAAAGGCAGGATTGTATTTGCAAACAGCTGTGTCTGCCCACAGTGCTGGGTCCCGGGACAGGGGCAGGAAAAGTGGAGCAGTACTTAGAGAATAGAGCAAAAATCAGAACTTGTAGTTTTCAGTCTCATTTTATTGCAGATGTGTGAATGAAATGCTCATTGGAATTCTTAACTGCTTTTAATCTCACTTTATCTGAGTACAAGGTAGTGGGCAAGGAATGTACTAGGGGTCATGGACAAAATCTTAATGGTGATGTTTTAAGCTTCACCTTTATGGTGTATGAGAAATCCTGCATTCTTTTCCAGAGAACAACAAGCCCCCAAAGGCAGATGCTGGTCCAGATAAAGAATTGACTCTTCCTGTGGACAGCACCACTCTAGATGGCAGCAAGAGCTCGGATGACCAGAAGATAGTCTTCTTTCTTTGGGAAAAAACAAGGTGTGGACATCTTCCATGTTCTTGTGTATCCAAATCTTTCATTTAAAACAAGTCACACCCCCACGCCTCCCTTGTGTTCAGTCATGGTCACATTGGGCCTGACAAACTTTACCAGTGACCTGAATAAGAGATAAGGATTTATGTTTGATTGGAAAGAAGTGGAGTTTTCTTTGAGCATGAGAAATAGCTTTGCCTTCATCTCTAGGCCTGACTCCCACGCTGTGCGTGGTGTGGCTCAGCTGTGTTTCCATTCACAGCAGTGCAGCTTGGTCTTGGTCTCATGGAGATTGATCCTTGTAACCAAACAACAGCAGGGCCTCCTGACTCAATGCTTTTGCAGTTTGTTTAAATGAGGCAAAGTTCTCTTCTGATTCTAAATTCTCTAAAATGCTTTAGGGAATTCAGGAAAAAGCCTATGAGCAACTTGCAGTAGCTTTTTCTGTTTGCTAATGCAAAGTCTGTGCAAAGCCCTAGAAATGAAGGACTGTTTTTGCTTTGCACATTTTTTTTTACAAAATTGGCTTATTGTGCAGTTCACAAGCCAATTTGCTGAAAGTACCACTATTTGTAAAAACCACCTAAATGCTGTTATCGGTGTTCCTTTGGTTTAAAATTAACCAAAACATTAAACTGCCAGAAATTATGCTTTTTGTTCTGGATCCTGCACTTACTCTTTAGATTATCTTGCTGTAACTAGAGAACATAATTTTGCTTTTTATAATGGACTGTTATTTCCAGGCTCCTGTTTGGAGCAAGGCTGCCTCCAGTGCTCTGTGCAAAGTTTGAACTTATCAAAACCCCTGAAAAAGGTCAAAAACTAACCAAACCCCTTGTGTCTTCTTTAGGGGTCCAGATGGTGTGAAGCTGGAGAATGCCAACAGCAGCATTGCCACTGTCACAGGCCTCCAGGTTGGGACATATGAGTTCACTCTGACAGTGAAAGATGAGAGGAACCTGCAGAGCCAAAGCTCTGTCAACGTCATCGTCAAGGAAGGTATGTCCAGCCACGAGCAGAGCTGCTCAGTCACAGGTTATCCCTGAGCAGTTCAGCAAAACCTGTGTTCAGAGACACAATAAAAGTAAGGAATGGAAGGAGACAATGTGGAGAGCGCTGAAGTGGCCTTGAGGTTGTATATATTTTGGAAGAATGGTATCTTCAGCTTAATCCTGCAGTATTTCCCTTCTCTTCCCTAGGGTTAGACAGGGATTTCTGGAGTACACTGGAGATCTAATGCAGTAATTTTTGATTGGGCATTTGTGCTAGTTTCAGTTTGAAACTTTCTCCAAGTGCTTTCTCTGTGTTTATTTAGAGATAAACAAGCCGCCTATTGCAAAGATTGCTGGTAACGTTGTCATCACCTTGCCCACAAACACAGCGGAGTTGGATGGATCAAAGTCCTCTGATGATAAGGGGATTGTCAGCTACTTGTGGACCCGGGATGAGGGGAGCCCTGCAGCTGGGGTGAGCTTTCTTTTGTAAAGGATCACAAAAATCAGTGCAAGGTAGTGTTGACAGCTCCTGAGGAAAGACAAAGCTCATTGTTGGGCTGTTGCTCTGTCATATCCTGAAATATGATGATACGTGGTGCTACTTTGATCCTTTGTTTCCTCATACTTGCTTTGTTCTGCCTTCCAGGAAGTCTTAAATAATTCAGACCATCATCCTGTCCTCCTCCTGTCCAATCTGGTAGAAGGGACCTACACATTTCACCTCAGAGTAACAGATGCCAAAGGAGAGAGTGATGTAGAAAGGAGCACAGTGGAGGTCAAACCTGGTGAGTCTGGGTTTTGTCCTGTACCACTTTGCCTGCAGCCCTCTGGATACAGTATACTGGGATGAAAATGTGTCATCTAGTCCAGTTTAGAACTGTAAATGTCAAAAGTTTTGGGAGATGTGGTTGTGCTTTCCTGTGGTTTTTGAGGGCTGACACTCACTGCTTCTGTTACCTGTGAAAGTCATACTTATGTCCCTTCACACAGTGCCGCTCTGTAGTTCTGTGTTCAAATCAGAAACATCCTGGAAAGATAGCTAAAAACCTGCCTTGTGCCTAGGCTGCCAAATAGAAACTCTGAAGATCTGTGCTAACTACATTCTCTCTAGATCCTAGGAAAAATAACCTGGTGGAGATAATTCTGGATGTGAATGTGAGCCAGCTGACGGAGCGGCAGAAGGGGATGTTCATCCGGCAGATAGGGGTGCTGCTGGGGGTCCTTGACTCAGACATCACCGTGCAAAAGATCCAGCCATACACTGAACAAAGGTGGGATTCATCTGGGAGGGTACAGGGTGAGGAATTGCTTGAGGATTTAGAAAATCAAGGCCTCTTGGAAAGCAGATTGGACCGTCGGAACATGTGGAGTTGTTGCTTAATGTTGATATTCCTTCTCAGATCAGAGTTGCCAAGCAGGTCTTGAGTGTCTTTGCCCTCTGGAGATGGTGCATTGCCCTTGAAAGCTGCTGCTGCTAATGTATTTTCACTCAAACCTGTAAAATAAGAACAAAACTGATTTGTTTTTTGAAAATTGTGGAGACTGTGTGATGTTCTGCAGCTGTGATTTGTAACTGGAGAAGTAACAGGGCTTGGTGCAGGAATTTGCTGAAACACTCACAACACACCAGAGTGTGTAACAATCCTCCTCACCTTCATGCCAAATTGGTAGTTCACACAGTCACAGACTGGTTTGGGTTCCTACCTTAAGGATCCTTAAGGGATTCCTACCTTAAGGGACCTTAAGGATCATCCAGTTCCAGCCACACAGCCACAGGCAGGGACACCTTCCACTAATTCTGCTGTAGCTTTATTGCCTACACAACTGCTTCAACTTAGTGTATGAAAAAATGTTGGAAGCCAATGTAATTTATGTTTGAAGAGATAGAAAAGCTTGATTTTGATTACTAGTTGGATTAGAGAAAACTGCATTTCTCCTAAACACATGGAAGTTGGCTGCTGAGCAGGGCTGTGGGTCAGGGTGGTGTTGCCTGCCTGGAGAGTGGCAACAAGCTATGAGTGGCAATCTGTTGAAATAAGTGCAATATTGCACTTAGTTTTTATTAAAAGGGGAGTAGTTTTAAAGTACCTAAAGCACTGAAAAAGATTTAAGGGACATACGTAAAGTCCTGCAGCAAGTCAGCAATAAATCTGCTGTTACTTTACACTTCCCTGAGTGCTGTGATGTATTGATTCCTTTGTGTCCACATGTCCTGCTGTAGCAGGAAAATCAGAATTCATTGTCCATGCAAACCTAGAGAGCTGAGAACAGAGGAGCCAGCACTTTCTGTTGTAACAGTAGCTCTCTGTCTCTGCCATAAGCAAGCCAGTCGCCCCTGAGTAAGGCAAGTAAGGGATTCTTGTCATTAATGCTTCATCTGTTTATATGTTCAAGCAGACAAGAGTGGGAAGTGTTACAAAGGAGCAGAGATTGTTTCCTGACAGATGGCTTTAAGATCCCATTTTTGCTTCCACTATCAAAGTAACTTGTGCTGTTTAAAAAAGAGCTTTTTCCTCTGGGTGTTGGTTTGTTCTTTTTCACATACTCTGGAGGTTTCACTGAAATCCCACTGACTCATAAGCTCACTAGTGATGATAAATCCCAAACACTCATGAATCCTTTTGTGAGTCTAAAGGATTCACAGGGCTCTGCAAGGTGAGCAAGCCATGAGGAACAAGTTCTTTGTATCATAAAGTTAAGGCAGTAAAAGCTGCAGAATACAGAATCCTTCACACCTGGGTTGTTTTGGGGCTATAGCACTTGGTGCATTCATACTCAACTCTGCAAAAGACTGTAAACTTCCACTGTCTGGTGCTGGAGCTCTGTGCTGAGCAGGTAAATGGACCCCCAGGTTCCAGGTGTAGTAAAGTCTAAGAATCCCACAGGGAGGAAGGGAGGAGAATATGAAAACAGCAAGACCTTAAAGTTTGGGAATTTGATGCCTAGCATGAACATGCCAAGATCTGCTTGATATACAAACTCAAGAACAGTGCAGCCCTGGCTTGGAAAACATGAATGGATCAGATATCCTGAAGGGTTTTCTACTGTAGGATCAGGTCTGCCATTACAGCTTTCAAACAGAGCCAGAAGTCTGATCTTCAAATAAGTTTGGGATTCTGAGTAAGTCCCTCTAATGACAGACTGGAGAGTGTGGCTCTCCACCTGATGTTTGGAGAAGCAGCAGATAATAATTCTTGCCTTTCTTGCAGCACGAAGATGGTGTTCTTTGTGCAGAACCAGCCTCCCCATCAGATATTCAAAGGACGAGAGGTGGCCTGGACGCTGAAGAACGAACTGCGGAAACAACAGTCAGACTTCCTCATCTTCCGGGCACTGGAGATTAACACAGTCAGTAAGTGAGAGTCTCTTGGGACAGACTGAACATCTTTTACCTTCTTTTCAGCTGCCTGAAAGAGTAAGGCTGCTAAAAACACCCACGTGCCCACACACTTACACTCACTGCAGGAGCTTTCATGTTAATAAATGGGAAACAGAAAATTAAGTCTATTAGACTATTCACTCATCACTTATTTACCAATTAATTCTGTCTGTTCACTATTCAACTTCTTATAAATAATTACTTGCAGTGTTGCTGTGAAGATAAGAGTTCACAAAACCAAAAGCAGATTGATACTTATGGAACTAAAATACAGTGTTAATGGAGTACAGCCACTGAAAAGAATGTCATCCTGAAAACAATAAACTGCATGTCTTGGTAGCTGTGAACCCACTTGTTTCCTGTGCAGCACAAACATCAATCTGCAGGAAATGTTCCCCTTCTATCATTATTTTACATCTTTACATTAGCACTGCTTTTCTTTTATGAGATCCATCCTGTGAGGATCATTTGCTGATCAGTTAGAGATTTGAAACTAGAATTGTGTAAAGTAATTATTTTCATTACTTCCTGATCTTACCATTTTGTGGCCTTCAGAAGCCATTTTTCAGTTCTGTTTGGTGCCTCCAAAAGGTCTGTTTGTTTCTTGTCTGTCTCACAGGCAGAGTTTGAATTGGAAAATAAAAACCTTGTTTAAAAACATTTACTTGACAAATATACAAATTCCATAACTTGTATATCAAAATGAGGATTTATTAGGCAAAATGTATGTTGCTGGTGAAGTGGGATGTTTCAGTTTGGCATGAGGCCCAGATGCTTATGTTTGCACTTCTCACCTCTTGTGATTACGGCTGAGCTATGAATGAGCTACAGAGGGGCCACATTCAGGTCAGAGCCTGCAGGAGAGGTTGGCTGTATTGAACAATTTTGTCCCATTTTTGCCTCACCTGTGAGTCACTTAGTTCACCTTGCTGGTTTTGGCCCCCAGCCTGTCAGCTGAACTGCTCTGAGCACGGGCGCTGTGACTCCTTCACCAAGCGCTGCGTGTGCGACCCGTTCTGGATGGAGAACTTCCTCAGGGTGCAGATGGGCGACGGCGAAAGCAACTGCGGTATGTGAACCCCCCAGGGTGGGCACCTTGGCAGACAAACCCCTGTTTAAAACCCAGGGTGGGCACAGTGCCAGGCACCTGCTGTCTCCCAGTTGCTCTGATGAGGTGCTGACACCAGGACGCAGTACCTTGTCTCACTTTCTGGGCAGATGGTGTTTGACTGGGAAGTGAGTCCCCTTCAGACCCTGCCGGTGAACATTCGCTAAGAGTGAGTCTGTTCTGGGTGTATAAATCACAGCTCTCTTCTGTCATGTCTTTACAGAGGCTTTCCTGCCACAGGAAAGCAAATTTTATAAACTAACACACAGTGAAAACTGCCTGGAGAGTCCACACACTGGATCTCGAGCTTCCCAAGGGGAGCTGGTGGTGCTGCCAGTGGGGAATGCCAGCCTCTAATTCTGCAAAGGGCCAGGCCTTGCCTTTTCTTTCCCAAGAATAGTCCCCTAAAATGTTCACTGTCAATTGTACGTGCCAAAACACGTTTATCTCTGGGGTTTTGCTTGCAGAGTGGAGTGTGCTGTATGTGATCATTGCATCTTTCGTCATCGTGGTTGCCCTCGGAATCTTGTCGTGGATGGTGATCTGCTGCTGCAAGAGGTGGGACTGAGACCAAACCCCTGCTGCATCCAGGTTTCACAGCCAAGTGTCTCCAGTAGGAGGTTAAAGATTCAAACCCATTGTCCCAGCAGGTCATCTGCTGAGCCTTGGGATGTTGGGTTTTCTCACTTAAGTGTTTCAAGTTAAATGTTGGAGTCCCAGAACTCTGGGTTATGTTTAGAAGCAAAATTTGGATTAACCTATAAATGTGCAACTGAGCAACATTTTAATGTTTCACTTTGTAAAATGAACATAATCCTAAATAGCAAGTGCTTTAGCTTTGAAGATCAGAGTTGTTTTTCTTCTGGCTCTTCTGGAAATGGACTGTTTCTTAATTCCTTTTCCTCCCCTTTAGACGGAAAGGAAAATCCAAAAGAAAAAGCAAATACAAGATTTTGGATGCAACGGATCAAGAAAGCCTGGAGTTAAAACCAAATCCCAAAGCAGGTAAAACATGAGAGGGAAGAGCTCAGCACAGCCAGAGTGCTGACTGAGGACTCTTCCTCAGTGCACTTAAAATCACAGTGAAACAAAGATTATGTAAGGACGGACAGAGGGGTCTCAGAAGATCTGAGAGCTTGTCTCAGATCTGTATATGGGGTATTTAGTAAAGTCATCTAATTCTTAGTTTTGGGAATTGGGGCTGAAACTGGCCTGGTCCTGATGTCTCCACTTGGTACCTCAGAGGTAGGAAGTGGATGCATTAAGCTGTGCAGAACAGCCTGACTCGGGAAACACAAAATTGGGTTTTGACTGTAACTTCTTCTCTAAAGTTTTCCCCTCGGTTCTGGTAGTTCCCTTCTTGCCAATATGCAATTCTTTGGTCATTCTCTACAGCAAAGCAGGAATTCAGTGGCAATGAGCATTACATTAAACTGATCAACACCTGAAAACAACCTGAACATACTTTTGTACTGGAGAGATGGAGGTTAATTTCTGCTCTGCTGCTTGCCCACTGCAAACAGCTGGTTCATCAACTTATTTATTCTTGCTCTTGTGTGCATCAGGCTGTGAAAATTTCACATTTTAGCTCATCCTCTAGTTTTCCAGTAAGCAGGTGCATTTTGGAGGACGATCCTTTAATTCCTCAGTGCTCCATGTGGCTACAGGTCCATTGGCCCATTCCAGAAAGGCAGGATTTGTCTTCAATGTGTTCTTAGCCAGCATTTTCCTGCCTGCATTGCTGTCCTGAGAGTGCTTGTCAGTGCTTTGCAAAGATCAGGGAGTTATTTCAGGCTGGAGTGTTTTTATCTGATACATGAACCAAGCCATGGTCACCTGCTGACTGACCAGGAAAAGAGGGAAATGTTGGAAAGGATGTGCCAAGTACAACCCTGCTGAATGCCAGGGAGCTCTGCAGCTGCTGAGTGTGTGTTTCATATCAGAGTGTGTCCTGGTTTTGTTTAGAGAAGGGGATGTGTTAACTGTCCATGGAAAAGAGTCCCTGATCCTTGTTTGCTAGCAGAAAATAACTACTCATCCTGGTATTATCCCATTTAATGGTGTTCCAGCAAAGTGAGCAGTGCCCAGGAGCAGCATGGAGGGCATTGCAGTGACAGACTGATCAGCTGTTCCTCCGAGGACCAGGCTGTCCCAACTGCTCAAACACAGATACCCTTGCAGGAAACCTGGGTGTGTTTCCCTCCCTCAGCACCCAACTCTGCTTTAATCTGACCATCTGTCACCTCAGAGCCCACTGTGCAATAAATGTACTAAATGTGCCTCACCATTTGCTCTCTGGTAACTTAACTCATCTTGCTGCTTCTGAGGCTGGCTGCTGACTGAAGTCTTTTTCCCTGCTAGATATGTCCAGGGAGCTTTCTGCTAACAGAGGAAATGCTGCATTTCTCCATTAAGGAAAAGCTAAATTTAAATATTTCCTCTGCTGACAACATCAGTAAATGTCTCTCTCCTGTCCTTGTGCATTAATCTAAATTCATCCTGCTAATTTATCTCTCTTCCCTTGCAGGCAGGAGTAGCAGAGAGGAGTGTAGGGAGAGGGTAGTGAGATGGCAAAGATTTTCCCTCATACACCTGCTATTCTCTCACTCCAGTTGTGAGCTCTCTGAGCATTTTCTAGGCAATGCCCCGAGCAAGGTCAGGGAGACACAGCTCCCACGTGTACTCACAGCCCCTTCTGGTCACATCATTGCCTTCCTGTCTGCTTGTTGTGCTTTGTGCTGTCTTGGAGTGTTGTTGTGACCTCTGACATGCCAGAGTGTCTGAGACAGGATCACTTTGGCTTCAGCATCAGAGGGAATTAGAGATACACAGAGGAAAGTCAGATTCTGCTGCCTCTTAGACGTGATTGGAAAAGGAGACTTAGAGGGGATGGAGCAAGGTGAGGTGGTTCACTGGTGTTAAAAGCATTTCTAACCTGGAAATGTTTCCCCTTCAAGGTGGCAGACAGAAAGCCCAAGTCCTCAACACGAGCCTGATGCACTCAGAGTCCGAGCTGGACAGTGATGAAGCCATCTTCACATGGCCTGACCGGGAAAAAGGGAAACTGCTCCGCAGCCAGAACGGCTCCCTGCGCAACGGACAGCTGACACTCAAAGCCAAGAACCAGAGGGAGGAAATCCTATAGCTCCCCTCAGGCAGCCTTGGCTGGAGCTCAGCAGGGAAGGCCAAACCCGTCCCTGTCCTATCAGGGCCTTTGGAGGCCACTTTGACTGGGACAACGCTGCTAACTCGTTATTTTCACAGAAAATAACTTTGGTTTTGTGGGTTTCTTTTCATTCAGTTAAAACTGGTTGTACTTGAATTTGAACTTCAAGGGAAATCAAAGGGAGGAGAAGGCAACTGTGAACCCCAGGAGAAGAGTCAGAAAAGGACAGAGCTGGCATCTGGAGAGGGCAGGACAGAACCACTTGGAGCACCTGTGAATGTGCAGGACCTCCTAAACCACCTCAGACTGCAGTGGAGGGAGCACCTCACTTCCCGTGGAGTGGACTTCCAGCTCACTTGCCTTGGAGCTCCTCGGAGAAGGAAGGTCAAGTCCTTGAGCTGTGCTCTGAGCTCCCTTCAGGCTCCTGTAGCCTGTGCTGTCCAACAACTTTCTTCTCCTTTACTCCCAGCTTCCCTAATGGTTTAAGCACTATTTTAATGTAGACTTGTCCTTTCACATGCACTTGGCTGCTGTTGGAATGTAGAGGAGGGGGAATGTAAACACTCTGGTCACACTCTGGCAATTTGCAGGTAGGACAGGGGTTTGTGGCTGTTCTAAATCGCTGTCAGGCCACTCTCATGGGGAGTGCTGGGGACTTGGTGCCTGTTCATGTGTGAAAAGCTGACCTGTGGTTACTGCCCAGGCTGGGAGACCCCTCTCCTGCAGCAAAGTCCTGCTTGGTACCAGAGCTGGGGGGACACACAACCCACCTTTGGTACCTGTGTCCAACTTCTGGCTTCATTCCAAAGCTGTGACATGTTCCGTGGCCCCAGCACCTTCTGTTGGTCACCAGGCCGTCCGTGAGGCTGGACCTTAACCATATCTCAGTTATGGAACACTATGTACTGTGGTTTTTTGGTTTGGGTTTTTTTTCCCCTTAAAATTTGCACATCCCAGGTGATGGGGTTTGGTCTCTGCAGTCCCCAGCTGGCTGCTCCCTCAGGCTGGCAGCTCACTGGCCTTGTCCTGCTGTGGCTGCAGAGCCCTGTGTGCTCCTGTTGCAGTGTGAAGAGCACACGTGGTGTCCTGTGGTGGAAAAGGGAACTCGAGGTACCTGAGGGCAGTGGGCAGTGCCAGCAGCACATGGCACAGTGTGTCACTGTGTCCCTGCTGCCTGAGCTCAAGGGCAGGCAGGGGGTCCTTTCCCATTCCCACTCCCTTATCTCACTGTGCTGCTGTCGTGAGTTGCACCCTGTCCTCAGGCAGAACTCAGCCTCGTGCTGGCATGAAGAATGCCACTGCTTCTCTGGGGATGGGTGGGCAGTTCATTGCCTTTCTTTGTGTTTAATTTAAAAACTGGAAACTGGTTTCGTTGGCTCTTTTTTTTCTTCTTATTGAGCTATGAAAGCCAAAAGGCTTTAAGTTCCTCAGTTGTATTTATATTGCTGCACTACTGATTTGTGTTGAGCTAGATGAAGATTAAACACTATTGAACGTGAGGGGATGTTCCCTCACTGAATGTAGTCATGGCTGCTGCTGAGTTTATTTTTTGGGCAATCAGCTGTTCCTCAGGCCCAGCACTGGAGCCTGCAGCTCTCCCAATGCTGAGGCCACAGCATTTGCTGGCGTCACAGCATGGGCCACCCTCTGCCTGGGTTGTCTGGCACACAGCTGGGGCTTGGCTCAGGCTTCCCCTTCCTAGAGGCTCCTGCTCCTGCTCTCCCCAGGGCTCCTTCCCTCCAAACCCACCCAGGACCACACACAGGGAGGGCTGACCCTGGGATGCTCCTCAGAGGGCACAGCCCAGCGCTGGCTGTCCCATGGTCACACACTTAACTCTTGGGTGACACCACCGTCTGTGTGTCCCTTCATTTGGATGTAAGGGAACAAACTGTGGGAATAGAAGGGTTTGGAGCTGCAGGGATTGACCAGGTGTGGTCCTGAGGCTGCATCTGGGAGCACTTTGTGCTGGGAGAGGGGAGTTGTTGGGCTCTGTCTGATTCTGGCCCTTGGGGCTTGTGCTTTTGAGCCCCTTGCTCCTGCCTATCCCAGGGAGGGCCCCCAGCAGCAGAGGGGGCTCAGCTGTTGGGCATTGGTTGCTGCAGGGGTCAGTGCCCTTCTCAACAAACACAGGGTGGGCTTTCCAGTGAGCCTGGCTGCCTGTTACAGGAGAGGGAATTACAATCCGTGCAGCTGTTACCTCCAACACCTTTGTTCAGCTCTGGTTGTTTCCTTCTCCCCTGTGTTTCACTGTGGGGTTACAGCCCTTCAGGTGGGGGTGCTGTACTGAGGGGCTGCACCCCAGCCCAAGGTTGGGCTTTGGAGAAGGCTTTGGCCTTCCCTCTGTGCCCAGTGGTTTGTAGTCACTTGCCATCTCCAAGTGCAGGTTTGTGACAGCACAGCAGGAGCTCACATTAGATTCCTGAGTCCCATTAGTATTCCCTGGCTGTGCAGCCTCTTTCCCTCCACGTGTTAACCCGCAGTGCTGCCAAGCCTTCAGGAATGGGGACAGGCTCTGCACCCCAGCTTTGGGGGGCACAAAGGCGTGTGGGGCTGACAGAGGTGAGGAGACCCCCCAGGCTGAAGGTGGGAACTTCTGGCCCAAAGTAGGAGCAGATGGGCTGTCTGCTGAAGTGCCCCAGGAGGACAGCTCTCCCCAGGTGTGTGCATAGAGCCTCCCTGGGGTTTTGGAATCCCTTTTCCTGCTCTGTTCCTCCCCCAGCGTCACTAATTTTGCTGCTGGTTTGTTACCGAGCACCGTGAGCGTGACCTTGCTCAGGAAGGTTTCTGCATTGCTATGCTTTATGATTTCACAATTAGACACTGGCTACAAGTTGCCCACGTGTGGAAGTTAAAGGCTGAGACATCTGTCAGATGAACCAGCACCTTCACTCAGTTTTGTTTCCTTCAACATATTCAAGTGCTGGTGAAGATGTTTGAGGCAAATTCTAGTTTTGAAATCGTTTCCTCTTAAATCTTCTCCTCATCCTGCTGTGTAGCTAGGGGTGCCCAACCTGTCTGCACTTCGGTTAATGATGTTTGGTGATTCCAGTGTTACTTGGGTCAAGACTAAAAGTATTTTCTTTTTTTTTTTTTAAACAAAATATTTCTTGCAAATGGGAAGATGTTTCGGAAGAGGTCTTTCTCCAGTTTCAGCTGTGGGACAGTTCTCACCAAAGACTTGATTTCACAGGAAAGCAAAATAGCAGCTGCCCCACACCTGGACAGCAGCACCTCCTCATGCAGTGGAGGATCATCTATTAATTAGTGAAGTCCTTGATGACTGTGGCCACCCAGCTCTCGCTGGGGCTGGCTGTGTAGGGAACGCACTTTAGCACCACGGCAGCCAGGAGGGACCCAGTGGCACTCTGGACACAGATTTTTCAGGGAGGGGAGGAGATTCACTTTCAGAGTTGCCCTTCTGTCCATGCACCGTTCACGTGGTCCATGGGGTAGGCTGGAGCCTCCGAGTTCACTTCCCTCAATGTCACCTAAGGACAGGAAGCCAAATCTGCTGAGCTCCCCAGCTGCGGGCTTGGTGGGTGGGGAGAACTTGCAGCAGCCCCGGGGCAGCACCAGAAGAGGAGAATGGGGCTTCTCACTGCCTTGAGGGCAAAGAGCTGCTCCTGCCTCCAGCAGTTTTTGATCTGTGTCACATCCCCAGGTAGGGATCAGCGCCTGGGCTGGAGCCTCAGAGCAGCCCCAGGCTCGCAGTCTCTGAAATGGATTTTATTACTGGAATTTCACAGCTCAAGAAACTGAGGCAGCTGTGACGGCGACCAAGGCAGCAGCTCGAGGACACAACTCACCACGGCTGTCCCGGTGGTTCGGCAGCCCGGGGAAGCCCCGCAGTCCCTCGGGTGCAGGGATTTGGCCGCAGGCACCGCGGCCGAGGCCGAGGCCAGGCTCCTGTGGGACCGTGACGGAGCCGGGGAGGTCGGGGTTGCAGTCGCTGCTTCGCCACTTGTGCCTCCCTAAGCAGCGCCCGTGGCTACGAAGAGTTAAAAAAACAAAAAGCTCTTTCTGGAGCCAGAGGAGCACGGTTTTTTCCTCTCATTGTACTCATCGTGCTGCATGTGCTGTCCTTGCTCCGACCGTGTGGATTTGGCGCTGCTCCCCAGCGCCTTCCTGTCATTAGGATTCCCTGGATTGCTGCTGCTTTCCTTCTTCCAGCCGGGCTCTCCCTGTCCTCGGCACTGCCGGGAGCTCCCGCACCTCGCCCGGGTCTGCCGTAGCCACGGGGGGGACACAGTTACAGTAACGATGTGCTCCGTAAATGATCCCCGCGCCGAGGGTGTGGGCACACTGCAGGGGTGCTGGTGGCTCCCTGGGAGCTGGGGACACATTGTGGCACCGCTGGCATCCTGCAGCGCCCCCGGCTGCGGTGCCCCTGGGGCTGTTCCAGAGCCGGGCAGGAGCGTTGGTCACGGCTCTGAGAGGCCGGGATTTGCAGGGGGCTCAGCTGGAGAACCGACCCTGTGCCGGCTATGTCCCAGTGGGAGCTGGTCGCCCCACCACAGCCCACCTGCTCTCCGCCACCAGCACCCCTCACGTCCGTCCTGACCGGGCACCCAGCGTCACTCCCCCGGGTCGCTGCTGGCCCAGTAGGGGTTGTTACAGGCATTTTGGGGCGAGCGTGGCTGGCTTGGGGCAGGAGTTTGCGAAGCATCCCTGCTGCTGCCTCCCCTCTCCATCCTCCTGCTGAGGCAGAGCCCCGAGGGGCGTCGGGGGCGATGCGGGCGCTGCGGTGGAGGCCCGCGGGCACCGTCATCCTCCGTCCATCCCTCCGTCCGCCCGTCGGTCCACGCGGGGCCCCGTGCGCCGAGTGAGTCCGTCTTTCCATTGTTCAAACAATCTCTTTTCCACACGCGGTGCCAAAGGCTCCCCGCTCGCTCCCGCACGCGCCAGTATATTTAGCTGCCTCTAAGCCTCTACCTTTCCTTATATAGGAGAGGCCAAACGAATTTCTCACTCTCATTATTAATAGCTTGAGAGGAGCTCTTAGGAGGCTGCCAAAAATAGCAGGCAAACAGAGCGCACCCGGGGTGGGGAGGGTGTCGTGGCAGGCAGGGAGCCGCCGGGACCGCCGCGGGAGGGATGCCACGCTGCTGGTCCTGGCTTTTCCCTTCGGGAACCACACTGAGGTGTCTCCCAGCATCCTGCCCCGGGCAGGGGTCCCCCTTGCCCTGCCAGCTCTGCGCAGGTAGGACCGGCAGGGCCCCGGGTGGGCAGAGCAGCCCTGTACCCCCGGACTTGGCGGCTGGGGATGCTGCAACAACCACCCCGTGGGTGTTGGGGACACCCCAAGTGGGTGGCCTGGGGCAACCCAGGGATCCCCATCCCCACGGGGTTCCCTGGCCATGGGGATCTCCTGTGGCTTAGGTGGTGACAGATTTTACCACAGATTTTACCCTTCTGTGCACTCCACGAGCTCCGTTTTGCCCTCGAGCTGCCCTGGGCTGCTGCTGGGCCCAGTGGTGTGTGCCGGCTCCCCCCATGACGTGGCTTTGGGATCCCTGCCGGGCACCCGAGGGACGTGGGGCAGGTGGCAGAGCTGGCCAGCTGTCTGCGTGCTGGTGGCAGCTCTGGCTGTCTCTGTCCGGGAGGGAGAGGGTTTCACAGCAGAGATCACCCACGCAGCATCCCCAGAATTGGGCACATGTGCCGGGACACCGAGACCAGGACGGGGTGAGCTTCAGTGTGCCCAGCGAGCGAGGGGTCTTCAATTACACCCGTAGATATTGCATCCCAGGCAGGGTCTGCCTTAAATCCCTCCCTCCTCCCTCCCTCCCTGGCGAGGAACTTCTCCCGCTGAACTGGAGGATGCTGCAAGCTCCTGCGGACGAGCCGGAGGAGTCCTGTGGCAAAGTCAAGGCGAGCAGGGAAGCAGCGTGCTCGTGTGCCGGGTGTCACCGCAGCTCGCTGCCGCCAGCCCAGCCTGCTGCGGCCGGTGTCACCTCCAGGACCGTGAGTGGCCTTGCGGGAGGGAGGTGCGGGGTCTGCGGGGGGCAGCGGGGCTTTCCCCGCCGCCAAGGTTTAACCTTCAGCGAGCCCGGCCGGTGCTGAGCCCTCCGGGGCCGGGGATGCTCCTGCTGCGGGGCGCCGGCAGCGGCTCGGCGTGGGCGGGGAGGGGACACCCTGGGGAGGGGGTCACCGCAGCCCCCCCTGCTTGGGGCCAGCCCGAGTGGAGGCGGAGGAGTGGGGGGTAGCAGCAAGTCTCTGTGTGGCTGGGGGGACAATGGGGCAGGTCCCGGCGGCAGAGGAGTCCTGGGTGATGAGTGTCGGGCTCTGCGGGCAGCACCCGGCCCTTCTGCCTGCGGGTGTCCCCCTGCACCGGGGCCGGTCAGCCCCTCCCCAGGGAGCCGAAGTGCCCTCCAACACGCAAAGTGGGGACACCCACGCCAGTCAGATAGGGTGGGAAGGGAAACCCAACTTCTGGGCACCTCGGCACCGCATTTGGGACACGCACGGAGGGAAGTGCTGACCACCACGGCCGAGTGCACCAGGGTCATGAGCCCACCGCCTCGACACGGGCAGTGCCGCGGGCGAAGGGACGCCAGGACGGGAGCCGGGGTGCTCCCCCAGGCACCCCGTGCCGGCGCTCGCCTTGCACCCACCTCTCTCCTCCTTGCTGGGCCTCTTGGTATTTTATAAGTCAATCAGCAGCTGCTGCAGTGGGTTTGCCGGGGATGGATGAGCCGGGGGGAGCCGGCTGGGGGGGCAGCGCTGGATGGGAAAACTTGGAAAGGCCCCTGCGGGGCAGCGGCTGCAGAGCTCGGCCAGGGACGCGGCGCTGGCGGAGCCGGGGAAAAAAAAATACTCTTCCTTTTATAGCCAAGCTGGGGTTGTTGGGTGCCTGCGGGCGCGTGGGTCCCACTACGGCCGGCCCCGGCAGCCCCCCGGCTCCCCCTGCAAAGCCGTCTGGTGCCCACAAACCACCCTGCCCGGGCACGGAGCTGCTCTCGGGGCAGGTGGAGAACACGGGGGCTGCCCTGGCGGGGGACACGCAGCCGATCTGCGGGCATGGAGAACTCGTGGAAGAGGGGCTGCCCCAGACCACAGCTCCCTGGTGGGTTTCTGCTCGGGCTCTACAGCTGCCAAAGGCAGCGCTAGGGCTGGGGAGGTCCCAGGGATGCCTTCGGTGGTGGGGGCACGCCCAGGGCTGCAGAAGGGTTGGTGGTGATGACTGGTAATGTCTGGGCACAGAGAGGGCAGTGGGGTAGAGCCGGTCTGTGTAACAGGGCAGGGACAATGAGGGGTGGTGGGAACAGGCAGGGGGGGCCCGGGCTGGAGCTGCAGGACACGAGGTGCAGGATGCAGTGAGCATCCTGTGGAGCTGGGTGCAGCCCTCCAAGGTCACTGGGAAAGCCTGGCCAAGGGCTGTGGGAACCGTGCCATGGGATGGGGCTGCGTGGGCCACTCGGGCTGGGATATCTCTAATATCCAGTCCTGGGAGGCTGCCCAAGGTCAGCCGAGGTGACTGGAGATGAACTCGGCTGCGATGTGAGAGCCCTGGCTTTGCGGTTTCAGGGTGGGTGCAGCCACGATCTTTTGGCTCCCACTGAAGCCTGGCAGTCCTGGCAGTCCCTGAGACCCCAGCACTGCTACAGCAAATCCTCAGGGCAACATTGAACTGCACTGCAGGCCCAGCACAGCCCCAGGGGTGAAGTGGGTGCATCTCTGCAGCCTTGGGCTCAGGACAGCCACTCTGTTTGATTTGGGGTGGGACAGGGCTGCTGGTCCTGCCAGACACACTCTGCCCCACTGCTCCTGCTGTGCTGGGGACTTGTCTTGGGTCCTGGGAATCGTGTCTGGGATCCTGAGGGACCGGATCCCTGGGGACCAGCCATGCAGGAGCTCCTGGGGTGCTGGCAGAGCATCCTGGGGGGAGCATGGCTGTGTCATGCTGTGCCTCACAGCAGTGGTTGGTGTCTTGGGGGGCCACGGAGCAGCGACTGCTGCATGTGGGTGCTGTGAGCTGGGCTGGTGACGTGAGGCTGTACTTGGCACCCGGGGGCTCCTTGCAGGGAGCTGCAGCGTGTGTGGCCACAGCTCCTGGTGCTGAGTCACAGCCGCGCCGTGTCCAGCCCGCCCCTCCTGCCCACAGCCAGACCCCCACACACCCCTCACTCTCCTGTCCTGAGAAGGGGGCAGCCCTGGGAACCCAAGTACACTCCCTTTTCCTGCCATTGTTCTGCTCCAGCTGCAGATTTAGGGCTGGGAAGGTCACTGAAGTCAAGGTGCGTCCCCTCTGTCACCCTGCCATGGCCAATCTCTGCTGGGGATGGGAAGCCCCTCACAGTCCCCTTAGTCTCAAGCCTCTGAGCTCTCATCTGAATCCCTCCTCCCATGGGCAAAGGCACCTCCAGCCTTCCCTGTCCAGAGCTGCTGCGTTGGGAGGGGGTAGGAAGGGCCCCAGTCCTGTGTCCTTCTCCTGGCCCTGCAAACGAGATTGCCAGGGGCATGGGGGTGTGGGAAGTGGGTGCCCCCCTACACTGGTTCCATGTGCCCCAGCTTGAACCACTGCTCTGGCACATGGACAGATAGGAGGATGTGGAGTTTGGGGGTCGGGGGGGTGCAGGGGGCGGGGGGATGAGTTGGTGCATCCTGACCCAGTGCCGCAGCAGCAGCAG
>VXAX01000920.1:543611-590709 GCA_013399835.1 Leptocoma aspasia | reverse complement strand
GGGGCTCCTTGCACGGAGCTGTGGCACGTGTGGCCAAGGCTCCCAGTGCTGAGTCACTGCAAATGAGGTGGGCAGGGGCATGGGGGTGTGGGAGGTGGTGCCCCCCTTATGCTGGGCCAGCTGCACCAACCTTCAACCTCTGCTTTGACAAATGGACAGGGGGATGTGGAGTGTGGGGTTCCTGTGGGGTGCAGGTTGGCAGGGGAACGACGCGGTGCATCCTGACCCAGTGCAGCAGCTGGCTGAGCNGGGTGCTCGTTAAAGCCGGGGAAATTCAGCGGTCCCAAACCCGGTGGGGAAAGGCCCCGTGAAGCCACAGGAGCCCTGGCACAGGCCTGAGGAGCCCGAGCTCGGCGCCTCCTTCCCCCTCAGCTCCCGCAGCTCCCGCCCGAAGCGGTCGGGGTGAAAGGGCTCCCTGCGGGGACATCCCAGGGTCCGACCCCCGAGGACGGGAGAGCCCCAGCCCCGCTCTAGCAGACGCAGGAACATCAAGAGTTAACGAGAAAGCGAAACTGAGCGAGCGGTTTCGTTTCTCGGAAATCAGCTGACCGCACCCATCATCACTCGATCTTTCCTGCAGTCCTTATTCCCTCAGAGCACAACAGACACACAAGAGGTTGCTAGGGTGAGGTGCCACAGTCCCGCGGTGGGTGTTTGGGGACAGCAGCCTTTCTCTGAGGGGGGGAGAGTAACGGGGGGCCGGCAAAGCAGCCACCAAAACCTTGGCTGGGAAGGAGACTGAGGGGTCTCGGCTTGTGACGGGAGGGGTCGGGGTCTCCTGGGTGGGAGAGGGGTGGCTAGGGGCGATCGTGCAGGGCAGCAAATCCGCGCTGACTTCACCTGCCGCCCATGGAAAATAATCTTGTTCTTGCTTCCCAAGGGACCAGGCTTAGAGCAGACTCATCGCTGCTCTCTCTGCCATCCGGCCCACCATGGGTAAGTGGGGTGGCTCGTGGGGTGGGGGACACGGGACCTGCACAAGGACAGCACAGGGGGGAGCACGAGGACCCTGGGGCTCGCCCCTTCTCCCCTCTCCTGCCGGGTGTCTGCAGGACTGAAGCAGGGCGGTGCTGGGAGAGCTGCTGCTGCCGCCGGGCCCCTGCCCTGCCCGGCACAGGGCACTGGGCTCCAGCTGGGAGCAGCTGTAGTGCCCTCATTCCTGCATTTCTGCTCTTTTCCTTCTTAGGTGCAGGTGCAGTCACCGTTGCAATCATCGCTGTACTCGTCGTTGGAAGTACAATTGAGGGTGAGATTTGGCACGGGATGAACAGCGCTCGGCTTCGCTGGTGGTGCTGCTGAGAGGGAAGGGGCAGCACTGGCCGCTGCCTGGAATTGTGCCTGGCCCCGCTGCTGCAGCCCTGCACACTGCTCCTCTCCTGCCCACCATGGCGTGTCCCTGTCCCTGCAGCCCCAGCCCTCGCTCCCTGCTCTGGTCCCTGGCTGCTTTTGGGGAGGCCGGTTCTGGTGCTGGTGGCAGGGGGAGATGTGGGTCACAGAGAGCGCCCTAACACTTCTCTGCCCTCCCTGCAGGTGCAGCAGCAGCAAAGGATCATTGTGATGCTGGTGAGTGGGGAAGGCAGGGGGCTGGGCTGTGCTGGGTGGGAATATGGGGTTGTACCCTGGGCTTTCTCTGAAGCCCAACCAGTCCTTAAACTCCTCATTGTTTTCAATTTGCCCAAACTGTGGGAAAGGGATCAATCCCAATGTGGTGGGAAGAGCCAGGACCTGCTGGAGTAGGGGTCAGGGCTGAGGGCATCAGGGGCTGTGCAGGCAGGTGACTGCTCTGCAGCAAGAACTCCTGTGTCCACCGGCAGCACCAGTCACAGGTGGAAAGGGAGAGCAGAAAGGGGCTGGGTGTGCTCAGGGAGCAGAGCTCACTGCAGGCCAACTCTCTGGCACAGACTGGGGAGACTCTTACTGGGGTGCAGCCTTCCAGGTGTCCCCACAGCCCAAACCACTGAGCCTCGGCTGCATCCTGGAGAATCCCATCACCCACAAAAGGCAGACAGCCCCCAGAACACCAGCCTGAGCACCCTCCAGCCACTGAGGGGCACTGGGTCTGAGGAACACATGGGTTGGCCATGGCTCTTAACACGAGGAACTCTGGGGTGGCTGCAGGCACAGGGGCCATATGGGCAGTGCAGGTGACAGACTGGGCTGGCACGTGCCGTGTGTCCTGTGCTGTTCTGGGTTGAGGGGTGCGGTGGGCAGGGCAGGACAGGACAGGGCAGGTCAGGGCAGGGTGGCTGGACACTCTGGGGTGTGCCCCTTCTCCCTTTTCCTCACGCCCTGGGGGGCAGTGGCCTCTTCCCAGGGGTTTTCAGGGGCCAGAGGCAGAGGAAGGATGGAGGAGCTGTTGCTGGCTCTGGGATCCTGCTCTGCCTGGCACAGAGTGCTCAGCACTGCTCAGGGGAGCTTTGCTGTCCATGCTCCTGTCCTTCCTGACCTTCTGCCATTTTCCTTTTCAGGAAAGGATGGGAGTGGCATTGGAGCTGTCATTGGAGCCACAGTGGGAGCAGGTGAGGGTCTGGCACTGGATGAGCAGTGCTCGGGTTCACTGCCCGCTCCCAGCCCCGCGTGGTCCTGGGGACTGGGCTGGGCTGGGGGCTGCAAGTACCAGGCCTGGGGAGAATCGGGGTGGAGGAGGGGCAGCACTGGCCACTGCCTGGAATTGTGCCTGGCCCCGCTGCTGCAGCCCTGCACACTGCTCCTCTCCTGCCCACAATGGCGTGTCCCTGTCCCTGCAGCCCCAGCCCTCGCTCCCCGCTCTGGTCCCTGGGTGCTTTTGGGGAGGCCGGTTCTGGTGCTGGTGGCAGGGGGAGATGTGGGTCACAGAGAGCACCCTAACACTGCTCTGCCCTCCCTGCAGGAGTGGCACTGGTTGGCCTCCCGGTGTTCCTCGGGGCACTGGGGTTCACAGGAGCTGGCATCGCCGCTGGCTCCATCGCTGCCAAGATGATGTCAGCAGCTGCCATCGCCAATGGCGGCGGAGTGGCCGCTGGCAGCGCCGTGGCTGTGCTGCAGTCCGTCGGTGAGTGGGGAGGGCAGGGGAGCTGGGCTTCATCTCCATGGCAGGGACCACAGGCTTGTATCCTGGGCTTGCCCTAGAGCCACAGCAGCCCTTTATCTCCTCACTGGCCTGAATTGCTCTGAACTCTCTGGGTTCTCCCTGCCCAAGAGGAGTCCTTGGCTGGTTGTGCCCAGTGCTTGGTCTCTCAGCAGGCAGCCTCAGTGTTCCTGGGACTTCACACCTTGATCTTTCTTTGCAGGAGCTGCAGGTTTGTCTCTTGGTGCTAAAGCTGGGCTGACAGCTGCCCTGGGCACAGCTGGTGCAGCAAGCGGTGCTTGCCTGTCCGAGTGAAAGAAACCTCCAAGTGACAAACCTAAAAAAGGATAAAAATCCAAGAGACCAAGAAAAAGTAACTTGGGTGACAAACATGAGGATGAGACAACTCCAGACGAGGAACCCAAGAGAAGACAAGGAGGTGCTTGATCCCAAGGCCTTGCCATGCACAATGGCAGGTGCTAGGAAATCCCCACAGACCCCTCATGGCTTTGCTTCCCCTTTTAAAAGCTTTGGATTCTCTTGAGCAGGAGTGCCCTGAAGCCAATAAACGTGCTTTGCCTGCAGCAGAGATGGTGTTTCTGTGTCGCTACAGCTCTTGGGTGATGGTGGCATTAGAGGGTGACAGAGCACAGGGGGTGTTCAGTCCCCAGGACTGACCCACTCACTGATGGTGCCCCCAGTTCCTCTGCACTCGCTTTGGGGCTGGTGAGTAGTTACAGCCCAGGCAGAGGAACAAAACCGAGCGTGAGTGGGAACACCACGTGGGAACCACCAGGTGTTGCTGTGCAGCTGATCAGCTGCAATTTTATCTGTGGCTTAAAAACCACTGAGCCCTCCCCATATGAAATCTGAGATTCTGCTTTTAAACTGTCTATTGGTTTTGCAAACTGCTTTGAGATTCCAACATCATACAGGAAAGGAGGATGGATGCACTCTTTTATTAAGGTTAAAGGTTTTTAATCACTTTTCCAGAATACAGATACGATTGAAACAAAAACTGTTTTGAGGGTCTCAATAATTCACTTATGAATACCATACATTGAACTCTATAAATTCTTGTATAAGAAAATGTCTGTTTAATATAGGTTATGATGCACTGGTGACCTAGTTACATCTTCTGAAGTAACACTTTGCAGTTATATAGCACCTTTCATCATGGGGCTGCAAAGCATCTTATGGAATTCTGCCTCATAATACCCAAACGAGGTAGGAAAGTCTGGCCAATTTCCAGAGGTACAGCCGAGGTACAGATTGGAAGGGACAAGACATGAGGTGTCACCGACCCTCAGGAGTGATGGGAAGTGTGTGCTGGGGCCGGGGGATGAGCCATTGGCTCAGCTGGGGAGAAAGTTCAGGTGCCATCACCCTCACCTTCTCTCCAAAGCTGCAGCCTGGCTCCCAGCAGGTCAAAAAGACCTTCACAAATTGCTCTGGCTCTTTGTGCTAGAAATATGCAGGAGAGGGTATAAAAAGCCCAGCACTCAGAGGCCCAAGCCCCTCTGTTGACATATCCAAAGGCTGACTAAGAATCAAGACAACCAAGCTGGGGTGTGTAGCTTGTGCTGCCCACATGCACTTGGATCTTCCAAGATTAGAACCACGTTCTTGGGATTCATTTTGAGATTTGGGATGTAAAGCTCTAACTTTACTCTTTCATTGTCATAAATTCCCTTCTTCCACCCGGCAGGTGGTATCCCAGGTATCCCAGGTCTTATTGATTTAATAAAAGCTGATTGCCTGCTGAAAATCCATCAGCTTAGGCAATGTGATGTCCGATGGACATTTCAGTTCTGTGGCTAGAGGAATCCAAGCTTCCTGAGTTCCTTTGGGCCTTTATGACTTGAAAAACCATTCTGCATCTGTGCAGCACTCAATGGAGCAGAGCCAGCACCAGTGCCAGTGGCTGAGCATCTCAGTGAGATGTTTTAAATATAAAACCATGAATCTTAGGGACTTAATATTTATATTAGTGTTCTGCCATGTACCATCAATTACCTGCCTCCCTAAAGCACCTTCCCAGCACCTTGCAACAGCTCTTCTGCCACTTGTTCTTCCTGGCATGTCCAAAATTGTTCCCTCTGAAAGCACAATCCAACAGAAAACTTCTGGAATGCTCCTTGGGATTGTAGTGGGGAAACTGAAGATAAAAAGACAAATTCTTATAGCTCTGCTGCTGGAAGAAGTTGGTGCCAGTGGTCAGACTAAATGAGTGATTTCTTCCTTAGTTTAAAAAAAATGCACCTAAAAAAGGACTGGGATCAACTTAATAACAAATACAGCAATATTGTGCAAAACCATCTGACCCCCCCGTCATTTCCAAGCCAATTGTTTCCTCCTGGGGAAGATGCAAAAGCAGAGTCAGTCCTACCTGCCCAGCTCTGTGGTGCTGGACCAAAGGGATTTCCCTGTAAGGCAAAGGAGGGCAGACTCCTCTGTCATGTCACCAGTTGCAGATGTGAAACTCTGGCAGCATGAGACAAGACCTGCAGCACTCAGAGGCACAACATACTCATTTCAGTGCTTCCAAAACTCCTGCTAGCCTTTCTCCTCATCAGTGGTCAATGATTTTTACATACTTTTGGTGCTCATACACAGGTAAAGAAAAAAAAGACCAAAAAAACCCAACAGTTAATGCTTGGGAGCTCAAGGGCTCAAAACTTATTTTTTACATATCATCTTACACTGTTGTACTGAGGGGAGCAAAGCTCCAGCCATGCCAGGGTTACGAGCACTGTAAGCATTTGGTGCATGAGCATTTGTTCTGGGTTCTTTGGTTATTAAGGCAACAGTGAAACTGCTGCTCAGGGGACTGGGGAGTTACTGAGATTGTTACCAAAAAATCAATGACTTTATTGCACATTCCTCTGAGTGACCTCTGTGAGCCCTGGCACTGAAGCAGCAGCACATCTGGGGACACGTGAGGAGGGACTTTGCTGCTGTTTTAAGTCTCCGAGGAGTTGGAAACTATTCCAGAGAAATCTTGGGGTGATTTTTTTAGCAGTAGTTGGCAGAAGAATCCCCAAGGTAATTTAACTTCCTTTTGCACCTAGTTCTGTGGCTTTCAGTGTGCCCCCAGTTCCCTTCTTTAGTGAACTGAAGCCAGGATGGAGCAGCAGATTTGCACCAAGCACCTCCTGCACTGGCACCCTGGTAGCAGAAGTTTTCTATTTTTCTTTCTCACACCCATCTTGATTGCTTCTCTGTCCTCACTGAAACTACAGTTTAAGAAAAGACTGGATGTGGCACTCAGTACCATGGTTGTCAAGCTGGTGTTAGGTCTCAGGGTGGACTCAATGATCTCAAAGGTCTTTTCCAGCCCAGTTCACTCTGGGACTCAGCAGGACACAGCATGACTTTTTTGTTTAAAAGAGTATCTCAATAAATCTTGTGCGCTCAGCAGTCAGAAATGTTGATTACAAACAAGTTTGTGTTCAGAATTTTGAGCCTGTATGTATAATCTACAAATATACTTTAATCCTTCAAGGTAATCCTTGTGTAACAGTGTGAACTTGAGCTGGGCTGACAAGAAATCCCCCAAGAGGCAAAAACAGCCCAGGCAGACCCTGGGAAAAGCAGACCATTGCCAAAGGGCCTCCAAGCAGGAGTTAAATTGAAATTAAAACTACTTACTGTGTTAATTATTACCATGGAACTGCAATGAAATGTTTGTCATGTCACAGCCACCACATCAAAGGAGTTTACACGATGTTTAACAACTCTGCTCTCAGCCAGTGAAAGTTAAATGATTTCACTTGCCTTGCTGAGAGAATCTGAAAGGCAAGTATTTTCATCCTAAGTGCCTGCAAAAATTGACCTCAATGAAAGTGTTCCCAGACAAGGAACAGTGAGGATGTTCAGAGAAAGGAAAGTGTTTATCATAAGGTACAAATATCCTATGTTATTCTGTGGGAATATTTCTGTTAATGCCTATTAAGGAACACTCAACTTTGGGATTATTTTTCACACCATTCCCATCCTGCCCTCCCCACAGCCTGTCCTCAGGGAAGGAGGGAGCAGGCAAGAACAGTGTCTGCACCCCCAGCAGTGCCCAGGAGACACAGGAGTTCCTGAAGCCTCCCCTGTGCTACGGCCACCGAGGCTCTGGGCACACCTGTGGGCAGCAGACACACCTCAGGCATCCTTAATCCCCTACAAACTGATCTTTCCAGAAGGATTTTGTTTTCCCTGAACCTTCCCAATCCAAACCACTCTGCCTGCAATTTCACTATTCAGTATAACAATGGGGAGGGGCAAGTTGGTGTTCATGGAGCAAGAATTGAGCTGCAGGAGCACTCCTATGCTGAGGAGTGGCCAAAGCATCTCCCCTGGCCAGGCCATGGAGAAAGCAGAACCTTTGCTCAGAAATGACAGACACAGATGGGCTTTGGTCAGACAGAATCAGGGGCAGGTTTTACTTTTCACATAATTTTCTGTATTAAAAAATACATCAGTGAAATCTGTTACAGGCAGGGACAGGACTACCGAGTACACAACGTCAATAGACTACTTTCTGATTTTATTTTTGTTAAATTACTTTTGTAACTGCTAAAAAAATAATAATAATAAAAAAACAACCAACCAAAACAAAACAAAAAAACCTGAAATATTATTCAAGGCTGTTGATTTTCATCTCTTGAAATTTTAGTGACAAGCTCAAATATCAGACCCTTGTTACAGAAGATGGATAACTGACCAGAGCTAGATAAAAACCATACAATTCTCCTCTTCAAAAATAGCTTGGGTTTCCAATGAATTTGTGACCACTGGTCATCAGAAACACACACCTAGAGCTTGAGAAAACAGATACAGACAGTATCTGATAATGTCCTGTCCTCTAAACACCACATGGGAGCATTTCTCTTCCAAAAGACTCAGTAACAGCCAAGCCTTAAAAAAAAATCTCTTTCAATTTCCAACACTATGACTAAATCTCTTTGGGTGGGGCGGGATAAAAACACACATGGTCATTTTCTACCACAGTTCTGTTGTCAGAAGTAATACTGTATCCTTTGTACAACACTGCCTGTGTTGTAAAGGTGGAAAGAGAAAGAGTTTGTGTGTATTTCTGTTTGAAATGACAAAGCCCTCTCTAGATTTGCCTTACAAAATAATCAAAACCATAGGAGTAGGGAAAGAGGAGAAAGGAAAGCTGCCTTAAGGGAAATAAACTTTCCACGCACCACAGTATTTGCTGGGTTATATGGACAGACTGCAGAGCTACTGGGCTGGGGAAGGGATTCTGCACAGAGCCCAGGACATCCCCTCCTGGACATTCCCCAAAGGTCACTCAGAAGTTTGACCTACAGCACCTCTTCCAACAGAACCAGAGTTGGCGTGAGCCCGGAGCGGGAGCTGGAGTCTGGCCTCGTGTGACCAGTGAACAGCAGCCAGAGGTGTCCATTGGGATGGCCAGTGGCTCCTGCCTTCCTAACATTTGATCCCAGTTTCCAAAAAAAAAAAAAAAATTATAAAAGTGTACGTGTAGGTGTATTTATAACGGAAGGTGTCTGTTTGTCTAAACCTCACCCCTTTCTCTCGTATCCTCTGGAAGAGCTCAAGGATCTCCACGTGTTCCTTGGCAGCAAGGGCTGCCAGCCAGCAGGCTGGGAAGTCACCTGAGCCACAATCTAGCTCTCCATGCCCAACAGTGTGAGGGTAGATTTTATACAACCATTTTCCTTAAAAATATCTCACAACTTTTAAAAATCCTAAACAGATACAGGATTTCTGCACCAATCCAATAGGTGAGTTCCACTTGGATTTGTTCCGAGGATTGATTGGTGCCACAGGACGTTGGGATTTGCAGCTTACACAGCTTGCTTCCTTCCAGTTCCAGTTTGTACATCCACTGTGGTACAAAATCTGCCTGTAGGTGACATTATCTTGGCTTATTTGATACACATTTTCCAAAGGCTGGACGTATTCACATTTTGGTGATTCTGATGTGTATTCAAAGGAAAATACCCCACTGCACTTAGTCTGATAATTCAATATCAGAGTCCTCTGATTTGACTTTGGCAAGTTCTTCGTGTACCTCCCTCACCATAAGAATCCTTGTTAACATGATGTCCAAGGTTCCTGGGTCTATTGGCAATGTGGAATACCAGATGGGGCTGTTGGGAACACAGGAGCGCTCGGGCTGCAGGTAGAACACATCACTCCTCTGCTTCACGCTTTCAGAACTGCCAACACAAAGGAAAGCAGCTTTAAGAACATCGGGCTGCATTTACAATCTTACCAAAGTTTAGGAGAGAGCCAGCAAAGAAATCAAAGTTACATTGAGATGGCAACACTGTCTCTCTGTTCCCAGTAGGGAACAGTTATGTTGTTTCCAGGTCACTCAGCACTAGTTGCTAATAAAGAAACAAAGAAAATCAAAGTAACTTCTTTACAGCAGTGGTTCTTCAGTGTCATCCAATTAATGGTAGAGTGATAAATGGATTTGACATGCAATCTCTGAATGAAACTGGTTCTGGGATTCCAGAATTGCTGCATAATGTGGACAAGTGGAAATGGCCTCAAGGCTTAGACTGGGTATTAGTGAAAATTTCTTCACTGAAAGGGTTGTCCAGCCCTGGCACAGCTGCCCAGGGCAGTGGTGGAGTCCCTGTCCCTGGAGGGATTTAACAGCCATGTGGATGTGGCACCTGGGGACATGGGTTGTAATGTCCTTGGCAGTGCTGGGGGAACAGCTGAATTTGATGAGTTTAGAGGGCTTTTTGAACCTAAATGGTTCTAAGGTGGTGTTTAAGAGCCAGTAAAACTAAATCCCAGCTTGCCTGGCCAGCTGCAATGCTAAGCCCATCTGCTTGAAAGCCTGACTGACTCCAAGGCAGCTTCCAGGCTCTGGTGGGGTTCTAAAGCCTCCAGAGCCAGGATCTCTCCTGCCTGGTTTTGGGACAATCACACCAAAACAGCAAAGGGAATTTGTACTGCTGCCTGGACCACTGCAGAGGCTCAGCTATGAAATATGATGGGGAGCATGAAAATGCTTTCCCAGCCCAAGAACAACTAAAAGCTTTTAATAATGTGCCAGTGAAGACAAGGAAGGTAAGAGGGAGAGAGATAGTCTGGACAGCTGCATGCCTGTCTCTGCCTCAGTAATGGGATATTTGTAGTAAGCTCAGTAGGTACATTTCTGAGGGTGATTTATCTGAGTTTCAGCTGACACTAATGAGATGCTGTTTTATTTTGCATGTGTATTCTCTTGAAGAGAGAAGAACATCATCTTCCACCTGCTCAAGGATCTAACTGAAGTTGATATAGAAACAGGAGAGAAAAATGATTTATATCTCTGTCCTTGCTATAGTCTCCTCTCTAACTCCTAGTTATCCAAGTTAATCTCACATCTCAGCAGGCAAAATTTATCAGGAGTTTTGCCCAATTCACACTTCTCCTGCACTCTTTCACAAGGAACTGTGAAACTTCCTGGGGTATTAGTTATAATCTCCTCACAACAAGGATGATGTATGGGAATTAAAGGAGATGACAATGTCATGGGCACTGTAGCAATGTCTCACATTTATATCAAAGAATTTATTTATTTAAAGAATGCATCTCTCTCTGTAACTCTGTTCTTGACTCAACACCAGTAACAAAAAAACACAAAGCTGTTTGGGAGTCTCACAGCAGTGCTGCTGTTGGAATTCCTGTTCTGCTCCCACTGAGGGATTGGAAACTGGGGAGGGGAACCACAGCACAGGCACAGAAGGTCTGAGTGGGCTCCTTACCCAAATGCCTGTTCTAGTCTACACACAGACCAAAACTCAAGTTCTGTCACTTACCATTTTGATAAGTAAAATTCATAAAGTCGGACAGGACACCGGAGGGGATTATCTGTGTTTTCAGCCATTTCCACTGCTGTTGGAACCTCCTCATCTTCACTGCGTTTCCTTTTGCCTACTGATAATTTATCTGGATACACAAAAATGGCATCACAGAAGTTCAGTGAAAAGCAGCACCTTCAGAAACAAGGCCTGGTGTCTCAGCCCAGCACCCAGTGGTGACTCTGCATCACCCAAACCCACTCCTTGAACTGGTTCTGTCACGTGTCACCATCCAACCATGGTCACCTGGTGTGATCTGCTGCACATTCTACAGGCCAGATCCACAGCCCATTCCTCATCTAGAAAACCCACAAGAACTAGCAGGAAAATATGGAGGATATCATTTTACTTATTAAAGACAAATTAATGTAATGCACTGGAGCTATGAGCTGAAGAAGCCACAAGGATCAAAGACTTCCCTTTCCCAAGTGCCAAAATTAACTGAGAACAAAAATCTGTGTGTCTTTGCCTCTGAGTGCAAGCCCCATATTTTTGTTCTCCACTGGGGCTGCCTGGTCTGTTCCCCACACAGACCCAGGACAAATATGGGAATTAAAAAGGCACAATGAAGGTCTGAGCATGAAAACCCAAGATGAAGTGCTGAGAAAAGGACTTCAGAAAAGGCCTTTAACTCTTGAAGTCTTAATAGAGCTTTATGCAAGCTGCGGATGTCATGAAAGACCATTAAACAAATTTGTAGCCAAATCTGTAACACCTCCTTTGTAAGTTTTTCCTTGGTGCCTTGGCTCATTCAGAATTTCTCTTTAAAGCAGTGAAAAATACTGCAAATGTATTCAGGATAACAGCATATGCTTAGCTCTGCTTACTGCAGAACATATTTCTCCCCAGTCCTTTTTAAAAGAGAAGCAGACAATACAAAACCACAGAATTCTCTGATTCTGTAATTCAGACCACACAGATGTGACTGCCCAAACACCAATGATCAGAGAGCACTCACCTGATTCTACCTCTTGTTTTTGAAAGGGTGGGAAAAAACGTAAATATGTCATCTTAGTATTATACTTCAGAGTTCGGGTGCGCCTCATGACATGGGCAAAGGACAGTTTCAGGTGCTCACTGACATTCTTTAGTTGGAAGTATTTGGTGTTGAAGAACAGGAGGGTGTTCAACAAAACAATGGGGGAATATGCACCCAGCTGCTTACATTCCCACAAGTGTTCCTCTTCAATTCTTGAGAACATATAACCTACAAAGAATGGGCAAAGAAAAAAGAAAATAGTTATTTATGCATATAAATCCTCTTTCTGCTAACCTCTGTTAATGAACCACATATCAAATCAAAGTCAGACCTATCATCAGCAACTGTAATCCAATAAAACCAGAATATTGCATGTGCAAACATAAGAGGGAGTATGGAGAGCCCAGCTGTGGAGCAGCATGATCTTCCAATACCTGAAGAAAAGGATAAAAAGGAACTGCAGGAACCAGCAGATTCTCACTAACTTCTAATTTCACTGTATTAAACCACAGTCAGCCAACTGCAACAATGTATAATTCCCACAAGGTGAAGTATGAGTTTAAAATGTCCCATTTTGTGTATAAATAGCCCATTGTGATTATCATAAGTCAGTTAGGAAAGGGAGATGTGGGGGCTTAGAAGAAATTTGTTGTAAAAAAATAAAATCACTGTGTGCAGCAAACTATAGGTAATTGGATTATTTCTGTATTAAATAAAAAGTCCATTTTTCTAAATGAAAAGGCAGTTGTGGAGTTGCTAACATTACTCAAATTTCACTGATACTCTAAAGATGTTGTGTGCTCATAGGGCTGGTGTCCAGCTCTATAAACTACATAATCAGGCTTGAAAACCAATTAAAAGTATCTGCAGAATTTGGGAAGTCTTAATTTGGAGTTGAGACAAGATTCCAATGATTTGTTAATGTGATCCCCAAACTCACCAGGAGTATTTCCAGCACTAATAGGGAAGTACCAGTGCAACTGTACACAGATTTTGCACTACCTCATCTCAAATACAGTATTAAATTCTGGCTACTTGTACTAAAAAAAGAGCTAAAACTTGAGGGAAGAAGAAAATTAATGTGTTGAGTGCCAGAATGGGAATCCTTTCTTTCCAAGGATTGATCAGAGGCAAAGATACATTTAAGTGTAATCATAACTGGTAGAAACAGACATAAAATCCATGGTGTAGAAAGGAGACTAATGTGAGAGCCTCAGATCAAATTCTCTTCCTGGCCCTGAGAAAACTTTAATTTATGATACAGCTTTGTCATGCAGCTACATAAAACAAAAGAATTGTCCTACCATTTGGAAGAATTGTAGGTTCCCAGATTTTCAAAAGTTTTGTGAGTTCAATCATAAACCTGGAATAGGGCTCGGTGAAAATGTTATCTATTCTACCATTCTCAAACAGGTACTACAAGAGAAAAAAACAGGAAGACAAACAGTTTATGATTATATAACATTGTTGAGAAGATACAGCACATCAAATTCTTTTCTTTTCTTATGTCCCAGTGTCTTATGGGCCCAAACACTTGGGTGAAATCTCCAGTAAAACAGCAAATCAAATTTTCTGCAGGGATTGGGACCGCTCCAGTATGAAAGGAGAGATCTAGGCAAGAACTGTGGTTAATATTTCAAGCTCTAGAGCTGTTTTCTGCAAAATCATCTTCCTCTTAATATTTTTGAAAGAGTCTGCCTATAAAAGCCAGAATAGCTATTGAGTATTTTTCTGTTGAAATGAACTTAACATGTTAATACCTCCTGACAAGAGACACAGGCTGCTGAAATCACTCAACTTGCAGCACCAAGGAAGAAAAGTTCCTTAAACATATCAAGGAGGAGTTAAAAAACGTTTTCTTAAAGTCAGGAGTTTGTATCAATAAATAAGTCAAAACTGTGACACAAAAATCCCTGACACTCCTAGAACTTATCAAATGGCACTTTGAATTTTAACTCTTTCTACGTTTTGTCTAAGCATAGCAAGGAAAAAAATTAAGATAATTCCATGTCTAATTAAATAGGTTTTACATCAAAATAGCTTTTGACTCTTTATCTCAAAATGACTGTTTCAGAACAGTACCAAGCAGGCTGTTCTAAAGGAAACAGAAATGCACTGAACATTGAGTTTTAAACACAAATTAGCATTATTCTAGGTTTGTACTGCTAGTGTTGCAAGGCTGGTAATAAGGACTTACTACATTACTCTTAGTATTCACTAATTACAAGGCAGTTATTCCCAATGTATTTTCTCTGTAAATATTGCCAACACAACAGGTATCTGTCTTGTCACTGAGAATCCTTCCTGGGCAACCTCTTCCACATAAAGCTATATATTGGAAGAGCACTGTGCAATTATTTTAGATCTAAACCATTCCATCTTCAAACAAGCATTTCTGAGGAGCAAATCTTTCCTACACATGAAAAATGATCAAAAAAGTTTCAAATCCAACTACTTGTGTCTAGGTAGAAACACTCAGCCCCCACATCACATTCTTATAAGGACAGAAGAACTTGGTCACTGTGACCATAAGAAAGTCCAGAAAAATGGGTCATATATGGGACTAAGGCAAACAATGAAACACAAAAATGAGACATTATTGCCCCCTCTATAAAGCCCAAGCTGCTCTGTGGGACTGTGGATGTCCCATAAGTAACCAGAGCAGGTTCTGCATGTTCTCAGCAGTGCCCTAACTCCCAGAGTTACCTGCTGAATTCCAAGGCACAAGTATAAGATGCTGTCAGGGTCGTATTTTTCTCCGTTTGGTCTCCGCACCTCTTGAATAAACTGGCACAAGCCAAAACTCAGCTCAGCAAATGTACACGAGAGAATGTCCTCCTTGAGCTTCACAGGATGAACTGGGGACAAAGAAATTATTAGAAAAATTAATTCAGCACATTAAATCTTCCCACATTCCTTATTAGTTCATGTAGGCAGAACTCCTAAATTCCTGTCTCATACATGACCAAATGGTGAACTCCTTCCTATCTCTTGGCTGAGAACTGAATGATTTGGCCAACAAAACTCAGACCAGGTGCAAGTGCAGTGAGTATAAATGTTACAATGAGCACTGAGGCTGCAGGAATTTAGAGCCCAGACATGTAAATGTTTGGGAGTCTGCTGAACCCAAAATGTGGGACAGCAATGGCTGCAATGAGCTCGAGGCAGCCTGGGGCTGATAAATGGGTTCTACCCCTCCAGCTGGACTCAGGGGAGTCAGAGAAAGACCCTTGAGTATTTCTGGACCTGAGTTGAGTGCAGCATATCCCACTTCTTAAAGGAAAAAGGAAGGAAGAGTTCAAAGGGACACGCAGGGGGTTTGGAAAGGGAAGCAGAACAACCAGGAATTGATTGGTCAAATGATGTGCAATGGAATTACCAGGCTTGGCTGCTCCACACCTCAGAAAGGCCTGCTTGGGAATAAGCAGGGAACCTTTCTGGGAGTGGGCACAGTTTCCTGGAAGTGACTGTAATATTTACTTCCTTGGCCTCAAAAAGAAAACATAGTGACTCATGTGTATATTCCTCTTCTGGGAAATAAACCCCAGCTGTTCTCAAGGAGTGACAACAAAAATTCCAAGTAAGAGATGAAAAAGCAGATCTCATCCTAACTAAAATTTTTTTCCTTTGGGGGTCTTTCTTGTTCAAGTTCTGCCATGCTTAGTTCTTCTGCAGAAGTATTTATTATGGTTTGCTCTCTTCCCCACCATTCCCAAAGAGCTCAATTCTGTTCCTAACTTAAATTCTTTGCTTGACTCTGAAAATTTGCCCACAAAACTCAGCGCAATGATGTAAGATCTGAGACCAGGAAAAGGGGAGTTAGACACTGCCAAATCCCAGTTCTGCTGGGCTTTTGTAAAAAAAATAAAATAATTCATCATTGGAAAAATAAACAAAATTGTATTTAATTGTCATTATAATCAATCACCCCTGTGAGACATGAGGTGCAATAAAGTTAGTTTCAGGCAGGTTGCAGCACAGAATGGGCAGAGTTTTGAAATGTTTCTTTCCAGCTGTGAAGCCTAGAAATAAGGTGTTAAGATTTTGATGTTGTATCACACAATTTTTTTACAGCAGCTGACCAACAAATACTTGGGAATGTGCCAGCCACAGATAAAATGGATGGGGCCAAGTTAGTGTTGTCAACTTGGAATTATGGCCTGATAAATCTGTAATTTCAATCTTCTATAATAGCTCAGAAAAGCTCTGCAGCTGCATAAAGCATCTGTGCTACAAATGAAGAACTACTGCGTGCAAAGGAAGGCAAAATGGAGATCTCTGATGCTTTAGAGACTTGTTTTAATCAATTAAGAATGTAATAGCTATGATTTTTAAATGGATGGAAAGATGCAAGACAGAATTCTATAAAATCTGTTCTCCACTCATGGGTATGGCAAAACTCAGTGGTATCTAATCCTAACTTTCACTTGAACAATGAATCAAGCCAAGTGCTCTTCAACTAAGTACTTCTGTTTCCACTGAGAGACAAATTTACCTGAAAACTTCAGGTCCCCTTGTTCCTCCTGTGCATTTTTCCATTGGACCCAGTTTTTCCAGGCATTTACCCCATACATGTACTTCAGGGTCATCCCAGAAACAGAGCAGCCGGGGTAGGAGCCCTGCATCAGACTCCGGGGCTCCACAGCAACTACAGACTTCTTCCGTCCCTACAGGCAAACAGACACCCAAACAAAGCAGCATTTAATCAGCTCCTCAGCCATGGATGGTTAGATTAGGGCACATAATGTTGTTATTTCAGGATGTAAGGGATTTGGGTTGCAGAGGTACTTCCTTACCCGTCTTTTTGGCTGTGGGAAGCCATCCCTGTGTCTCCGTCTTGCCCGTGAACGTGAATGCAAACCCGGTCCTTTACTGAGAGGGTCAAATGAGTCTGAAGTCAAATCAACACCATGAAGAGTTTAATCACATGATTTAGCAGCCCAGGTAGAAGTGTCACTGTCACTGAGATACTATGGAACACCTCACAGCTGACAATCACACTTGTATATTCAAATAATCCTGAAATTTGACTAATTTATCAATCTGTGCACTTGCTGTATAAAGACAGTAAATTCTCAATAGGACCAAAAAAACCTCCAAAATAGTGGGTGTATTTATTCAGGCAAATATGATCTTAGCTGCCACTCCACATGGATTATACCCAGGGACACAGAAGTGATGAATTGAAAGGAGGCAAGCAAGAACTTCCTGCTACTCCTGTCAGGGGTTCTGCAGGGTGCTGTCTTTAAAGACAGCAGTAATATTCTAAGAATAGTAATTTTTTGTAGAGCTGATCAACTACTGCAGCTTTAGACATCCACTGTCACTACATGAAAACACATAAGCAGGCTGCTGGGACAATGTTCATGCAGAAAATTGTGTGTGCTTTTATAAAACAATGAGTTTTTCTTCACATGACACTGACCTGATGGGAAATCTGCCTCCAGGTCCTGTTCCACATCACCTTTGGAGAACTGCTTGAGTTCTGGATCAGGTTCTGGCAGGGCATTGGATCTTAAGGTGTAGTGATTCAACTCCTCCTCCCAGCTGTGTGGAGTGGACACTGCTTCTGATTCCAGATCTCCACTGTACGTGCTGCCCTGGTCTGCAATGAGAGGGATCACAGGGACCATGTGCTACAGGAAATGCAGAACCAGGAGTTTGCAAGAAAAGATGCAGCAAGATCAAAATCCATTTGCAAAATAAAAAAATCTGACTGACCTTTCTCAAATATCTTGGGGTCCAGGAAAAGCTCGTGCTCAGATGTTTGAGATCCTTTAGAAAAAGAAGGAAATCTGTATCTACACATGACTGACAGCTTGCACAACTAATATAAAATACTTTAAACAGCAAAAACCTATGTATTAGCTCATGACATGAACACACATGCTGTGCCTTCTCCACTGGAGTCCTCCTAACAGCTTTCTACCTTGGTCATGCTATTGCAGGGGAAACAGAAATGCAGAACTAATGTAGGTTTGATTTTCCAAAGGCTTCCATCCCTCCCTGTCTGTTATTTGAGTCATCTGTAGACCAGTAGGACATTTTGTTTATGTCTTTCCAGCTTGTTTCACTTTCATTACATGGATTGGTTGCTATCCAAAAAACTCTGACCTGCCTCATCCTTCCAGAATTCTCCATAAAAAGCCTGACAGGAAAATTTTATTTTAAGGCAGCTGCTCTGTCTTCTTGGTTTTGACTCTTCCTTCTAACACATGATGTACTGATCTGGAGGTTTCTACCTCTGTCCCTGTCACCACAAGTCAAATCAGCACCTAGAATCAGGGAAAGGGAAATTTCTGTGTTGAGAGGACCTTCACCTCACTGCATTTCATATTCTTTTATAAGCCACCACCTACCACCATGAGAGTGTGTTTTTTCTCTCTCTGCATCTTCTGCAATCATTTCTGCCATCTGAAGGAGATCAGCTTCAAATGGATTCATGGAAATCTTTTCCTTGTTTTCCTGAATATTTTCAATGACCTTATCCGCATTATCCGGGGTAGTTGGGATGAGCATGGGAACTGGTACCTATGGAACATGTGGAAAATATCAGAACATACTTAGGGGTGAAGGGAAACAGCAAATACACAAGGGAGGTCCCCCCATTTAACCTTATGTATATTTTAGGACTACTAAAATGAAGTTAAAAATAACTCCAGACTGGACAGCTCTGTACTCTCCCTACAATTTGGTACTTTTGTGTGAGAATGTTTAACCAAATATGATTTAATAAGGAGGGAAATGGCTTCAAGGACTCCAAATACCATGTGCATGACCAGACACAGCACCCAGTGACACAGTGCTGGGTGTGCTGGATGCAAAACAAGCCTGTAAACCACTGCCTTCTGTAGTGAACTGCAGCATAACTTACAGGTACTGGCATCCCCAGGGGAACTGGTGTGTACTGGGTGTAGAGGTGGAGGGGCACTGGCACAAACACTGGTACAGGAACAGGTACCACAACGATCTGGGGTTGAGGAGGTGCTTCTTCTCCTTCTGTTATACCAAAAACAGAACACAGCAAAAATTGTTGGAAAATACCATACAACAATCTGAAAACTAGTTAAGGTTTAATAATACATTCAAAAATACTCTCTGTTACATAAATCATGTATTACTCTCTCAACTGCAGTACAGACAATTCCAACAGGGGTAGGAGATCAGACACCCACCTGTCTGGCATTCTTTGTTTTGTGTGTGAGGTTTGCACGAGGTGGCCTTAGTCTGGGTGATTGGCTTACACAATAAAGCTTTGTTTTTCAGAAGCCTGGGTGGTTTTGATGATGGGAGCTTTAGGGCATCTGTCTGGGTACTTGCCTGTTTGGAAAACACAAACAAGGGTTGAGTCCATATTGGTTTGAAGGATAACATAAGATTAGAGTTTGTTCTCTCCTAGGGAAGCTGAACAATTTACAACTGTATTTGCTGACAAAAATGATCATTTAAAAATTACTGCAAAATAAGCTTGCTTATTTGGTGCTTTATGGTCTCCACCTCAATTTACTTTGATCCAACAATAATGTTGTTTAAAGCTAATTTTGCTAATAAAGCTTATTTTGTTAATAGGGCAGTGAATAAATCTGCAAGAATATTTGGTTTCTGTCATCAAATAACTGCTATAAACTTTTGACCTTGGAATTTAACTGATGGCAGAGATATAAAGAGGAACTATGTTAAGATACTTTTGATGACTAAAAGTCTGGCTGATGCAGACACCGATAAAACTGAGTAAACTAATGTGGAACCACTGAAAACAAATAAATGTAAAAAATGAAGAGCAATGCTGGCAGCAGCAGTATCATTTCCTGATACACACAGACTGACTATTCATGCTTGTACTAATTCCACGTCCTGCTAACTGTAATTTTCAGTCATGCATTCAAATAACAGGATCTATTTCAAGAGGGAAAACTCATACTCTAATCCATAAGTGACACTCCAGCTAAAAGCAAAGCTGTCAGTCTTCCAGAACCTAAAGCTACATAAAAGCATCTCTGTATTTTAGAAGAGTTGCAAGATGTTACACCACATACCTCAAAGAGCTCAGGAATAGGAACTCTCTGAGTTACCCCCAGATAAGGGGTGACAGTGGCTCCCCACAGCTCTGTTACACACTGCCAGGGAGTGGGGAAGGAAAATGAAGCTGCAGGAGCTTGGTCATGTCAGTCCCAGCAGCCCAGGCTGGTCCCCTCCTCCCAGGCTGGTCCCTTTGCCATCCTATCCCACTTCTGGGCACAAAAGGCAGCCTCAAGTGCAGAAGCCACACAAGAATTACTTGGGAACCACAGACACCTCAAGAGCTACAATCTGACAAGTTTTGCCTTAAAACATCCAATCTGTCAGTGGACACAAGACTTTGGTACCATGTAAGTTCTATCCATTTTTTAAAAAGCATCTGCAAGCTTTTTGCAGATGCTTTTTAAAGGATGAATTTTAAATCCTCATCAAAAATTAGTTACAAAATAATAGTGCTAAATTCTTGGATACTTTATTTATTATTAATACAATCTGTGCAAAACTGAGAAAAGTTTTTTGTAAAACTTACATCTCCTATTGTTTTTGCTGTCACAGTAGGGACTGCACCTGTGAAGGAAAAAAAACCATACAATAACATGTCTACTTATCATCAAGAACCATAATCCATATTCTGCCAAGGTCAAGAAAAAGAATTCCAATTAAAACTCATTCCCTGATGTATGTACATAAATTTAAGTCATTATTTATACCTAGATAAAGGAAGGACAAATGCAATCATCTGCACTGATGATGTGAAGCATAATGAAGAAGTGGCCGCTGTTCTCAGTAAAATCCCTGAGCAAATATAAATGTCCAGGAATAGAGATGTAAAAGTACAGGCATCATATTCAGCTGCCTTACCCTGTAAAACATTGTTGGAGTTAACAGTAGGCTGGGCAGCTGGGGTGCTTGCAAGGGACACCACGTTTGCTATGACAGGGGTTGAGTCCTTTCTTAAAGAAGGAGGGCCTGAGGAGGAGGCTGGTGCCATGGAAAGGTTTGCTGGACACAGTGGACAGAAGAAAATGAGAATAAGCAGTAAGATAATTGAGAAAAAAAGCATTTCTGAAACAACACCCACCCTTCAGATCTGTCTCCAGATGAAAGAGGCTGCTGTGTGAGAAGGGGATGTAGGTGTCAAGTTGCAGCATTTCAGTTTAAACAGGAGCTAGTTCCACAAGCAAATCAAGCAAGAAGAGAAAAGAGCTCCCACCAATGTAAGCAGCAGATGTGCACCAAATTGAAACAATGTGCACCAAGCTGAACATGGCCTGGTGCACACTAAAAACTACCAGTTAATATTTTATTGGTTTTGGGTACCTTACTCTTGCAGCCACCATCACTCAGTGGGAAATAATGCCCCTCTTTAGGATCAGTGATATTCCTGCCTTTGGCTTCCCTTTCTCTTTTTGTCTTTGTGGGCCTTTCATCTCTTTGTTTCTCATTCCCTACAGAAGCTCACAGTTCCTATTCCTGTGGGCTGCATTCCTACCCTCATTCCCATTCCACCTGCTCAAGGAAACAGCTACAACACTTGTTAACCTTGGGATTGATACTTCCCAAGAATCAACACTTAATGAAACAGAAATGGGAAGTCTTCATATGCCTACAGACTGCACAGAAGTGGCTGATCTAAGTGTATACATAGGAGTCTGTATTTAGGTCTACTAATTTCACCACTTGATTGTTAAAAGAATATTAATATTCTACCATATCTATCTAGCTTGTTATGAAGACAAGCTAGATATTTAACATGTCTGCAACTAGACAGACATGTTAAATATCTAATATCAGTACATTTTACCCCAATGAAACAGGCCTTGTTTTATGAAAGTCACTGAAAGCAAGTGCTTTTGCTTCATCTGCTTTAAAATTTGTTTGGTACACCAAGCAATTACATTTCATACCTACAGAAGTTTGAAACAGTCTCAAGTAAGAGTGATCTAAACCAGAGCCCACTCAACAGCAACAGACAAGCTCCCCAGGAGAAGACAGATCTCAGAGAGTTCACTGAAGTGAGTTTGCAGATAAACATCCATCTCACTACCCCAGACATCAAAAGGCAATACCATCCCCAGCCTGCTTTACCTGTGTTGTTTGGGAGTGGAGGGTCAGGAACACCTTGCTGTTTACAGAACAACAGAATACAAAGCAGATTGCAAAAATGCTTCATCTCCCCTTGCCATTTTATGGACTCGTTGAGTTTACCTTGTCTCTTACAACCATCACACTTTGCCATCTAGGAAAACAATGAGGGAGAAATTGAACACACTTGGAAACACCAACAAGGGGTACATGTATAAAAACCTAGAGGATGTGAGAATATTGCTTACCTGGTAAAACAAAACTGTGAATTTAGACATGCAATCCTCTGAGCAAAATTCCTCTGTTTTCCCCCCAAAGTGATTCTGGACCAGTTTGGGGGAAGTCTGTAAACAGTAACTGCACATTTTACAGTGGTTTCCCCAGCGCTTAGACAAGTCGTGTTTATAGAGCAGTTTACAAACTAAAAGAAAAAAGCAAAAACATTCTTTAATACCAATATGATAATCCCTCAGTGCTCCTAATTCCTGTACTAAGTGATGTCTGTAATAATTAATTGAAACATACAGTTAAAATGTAAAGTGTGAACAGGGTTCTGTGTTCCTAAACCCAAAAAACAGATTCCTAACTTAAAAATATTAGATTTCTTTTAGTATTACTGATAATTTTAAGGCAAAACACTTGTGACTTGATTTCTCTGAGACAGGGTTTTGCCCTCTTACCTTCACTACAGAATGTTCTATCTATGCCTGAGACTCTCACTGTCTCCTTGATAATTTTCTCAAACCTGCAGTATTCACACAAAGCCATCATATTGCTCTTCTTCTTATACTCATCACAGCAGGTCTTCCCACAGAACTGGAACATTTTACCCTGCAACACAGCCAGAATGTTTTGGTTTCAGTGTTTGAATGAGTCATATCCCAGATAATACATTTAAATTGTTAATAGAAACGCAGAAGAATATTTATACCCTTAGAAATCAGCAACAGAGCACTGGCAAATGAGACTCCCTATTTAGTTTTATAATAAAGCAAAATTTCTTGCAGAAAGCCCTCACCAATGTGCTTTGTCCTTAGATTAAAAGGAACATCCCTGGGTCCAAGAGACAGGGATATGTTTATTTAGACAGGCAATCATTTGGTTTGGGGGTTTCTTTGGAGTTCCTTTTTTCTGGTTTTAAGACCATAGAGCTAGTATCAATATTAATTTGATATTGGTTAAACCAAATCAGTTTCAAAACCCTCCAAAGCAGGTCTTTGCAAGCAATAAAGCAGTACTGACAGACCAGTGCACACAAACCACAATTTTTTTAGGTTTCTGTTGTGAAAAAAGAGCTTTGAAAGCCCTGCTCTTTATTACCTTGTAGTCAAGCAGTTCTGGTTTGGTGGCAAACGATCTGTTACAGTGCTGACACTTGATTTTCACAACAGAGCGGGTAAAGGTGACCTGCTGGCACTGGGCAGCCAACCTCTGGAGCCCTGCTGCAGCTGGGGTGCTCGTGGAGCTGGGGGACACAGTTGAGGTGGTGCCACTGGCTGAGACCACTGTCCCCGAGGAGATGCTCACAATGACCTGGCCCTGAGACAGGGGCACCACTGAGGAGTTCAGTCCTGCAGGCTTGTTGAACAGATTCTGTGGGAAAGCAAATAAACAGGCTTTACTTTACAGGGCTTCATCTTGCACCTGGGTATTTCCACCATCAATTTAGCATTCTGTTAATTCAGCTAAGAAGAAATCCTAGATGTCACACCTGAAAAGCTACTACACAATTGTAGCTGCAAAAATTGCGTATGCTCCCATCTGACATAGCCAAGTGATACTGAGGGTTTGCTGAGGTTTTACAGCTGTTGCACTGAACTTGAACACCTGAGGGTGAAACAGAGAAAAAAAAAATGATTTATGCAACATCAAGTTGTATTGCAGCTAATTTTGCACTGTGCATACAAAAACAGAGTCTGAGTGATGAGCCAAGGCACAGACAGAAGCCCAAGATGATGTTTCCACAGATTCAGAAGCAGACACTGCAGCTGCTGTGCCTGTTGCTTGCCAGAAATTTAATTAATCTCCCAGTATCCCTAGGATGTCAGTAAGCATTTTTCTATTTCCACATGAAAAATAGCTGAAAATGTCTGCCTAGCTCCATGCAATATTGGGCAGAGGTAATAAAGCTGATCACCCCAGGGAACAAGGGGCAGAAGAGTCCCAGCAGTGGTATGGCACATGTCCACACAAGAGGTTTCTCTAGCTGGGAAACCCACCAGCTACAATTGCAAGAGCAAAAAAATAGGTTTAAGATTGGTTATCATGGGGAGCTCCCCAAAACCAAAACTGAAATAGCTGTACTGTCACTGCTACGTTTATCTACAATAGAATCCCCTTCATTCCCACCTCAGCACTTCCCTTTTTAAAAAAAGCCACTTCCCATCCTCCCAAAAAAATAATATCAGCCTTAACTTTCAAGACAAATAAAGCTGGGATATGAGCCACAGGAAATTAAGTTTCTATAGAAGTAAAAGGATAAGGTTACCTGAAGAAGTGACCATTTTTACTCTGTATGCTGACAAACAGTTAACAGAACAAAACAATTCCATCTTCCCCAAGTTATTTGTGCCCTCCACCATCTCGGCTGAAGATCTCAGAGATTTACACAGTGTGCAGGGTGTAATTTTAGCTGACTTCTGTGGAAACAGGGAAATTGCTTGTTCATTTGAAACTTGGCATTTTTTATTAACCTAGAAATTGTCGCTAATATATATAAATATTTATAAAACGTGCCAGTGTGCTTGAAACAGCATTTGTTTTACAGCTGAGTTATGTATGGTGCAGATTCATTGATTTGAGCTCTGGTTTGAGCACCTTCCCAGGCCACTTTAACCAGTACCAAGCTGTCTTGTTACTGCAAACACTCCTACAGGTACCAGCACAGATCAGACAACTTCCAACATCTTGCTCAGGGGATTGACATTTTGCTTATGGTTTTTAATTCATCATTTTAATTCATCAGCTGTGTAGGTAAACAATATTCCCACTGAAGAGATGAGGAAACAAGGAACAGGGAGAAGCAGGTCCCCTGATGATGTTTGATAGCAAAATGGGAAAGAGATCCATCTCCTAGTAATAATCACAGTTTTTAGTGTGTGGTCTACAAACTTCTTTTGAGGAGAGACACAGGAAAAAGCCTGACTTTCATAGACACATTTTCTGTGCTTAAGGTTTTTTTAAGGTTTTTAAGTTTGGAAAAAACATTGAGAATTAGTGCACCAGATTATTTTAGTATGACAGCCTTAAAAATGCACTTTGTTCTATCACTAGCTATTCCAGCTCTTTACAGGACAGAACAGAGTATAAGCTTTTAGGGATTTAAAAACACCCACAAACCTCCAGAAACTATCAGAACGTACCTGCCAATTGCTGTTTAAAAATCAATTAAAAATAGATTTGACTTAACCTTATAAGCTTTGAACATAGTGTATTTTCAAGAGAACTATCACATATGGGGTTTTGATGTGTGATATAAAAGCAGCATGAAAATGTTTCCAGCTTATTTAATTTTATTTCCAGATTTGTTTCAGAGGACAACTAATTCTGAAGGTGATTTTCTGGATGAAATACATTTACCATAATTTTTTTTTTAATTCATTAGGCCTTTCTTGACCTAAGTGGCCTGGATAATTGGACAGCAGAGCCAAGTCCCAAAATGAAGTTCCATGCTTTTATCAGAGGGCAATTTTTCCTAAAGCAATTGCATTAGAATAAATCATTCAAAAATAACTGAGCTATTATAATAAATTAAGATTCTCTTAAATGCTCAGGTCTTCAATAACCAAAAATAAATATGAAAAGTTCAAAAGTTAAAATCATAATTATCAACTAATTATTACTTTTCCTTTCCACTTAATTCAAAGGCTACAATTTAATAAAGAATACTCTTTAAGGAGCATCTCAAAGCTGAAAACAGTCACAGGGGCTGCTGCTGGGGGGGGTCCCACCATGTCTTCTCCCACACTGGAATTCTCTGGTACCTGGTCCAGTGGTGAGGAAAAAACAGAGCAAGACATTTGGGCAAAGATTAAGCAGCAAATTATCATCCCTGGAAGTGTTCAAAACCCACTCTGACCTGTGACACTTTGTGATATGGTTTAGTGGGCACTGGGTATTTGGTTGAAGGTTGGACTTGATGATCTTGGAGGGTTTTTCCAACCTTAATGATTCTGTTATTCTTGAAATGATAAAAGCAATTACCTTAGATCAATACAGTAACTGAAATAACCAGTAAATTGGTCATTTATTATTATAAAACATCTAAAATCTAATAAAAAATTAGATGAACTCTATTTTTAGTATTTTGTCCAAATGCAGAATCATGGAATCCCAGAATGTTTTGGGTTGGAAGGGACCTTAAAGCCCACCCTGTTGCACTCCCTGCCACGGGCAGAGACACCTCCCACTATCCCAGGTTGCTCCAAGCCCCAATATCCAGACTAGCCTTGGACACTTCCAGGGATGGGGCAGCCACAGCTTCTCAGGGCACCCTGTGCCAGGGCCTCCCCACCCTCACAGGGAAGAATTTCTTCCCAATATCCCACCTAACCCTGCCCTCTGGCAGTGGGAATCCATTCCCCTTTGTCCCATCACATGTACCTGCTTGTAACCTGTCACACATATGGAACTGCAGAACTTTTTGGACTGTCCCTCTATCTGCAGGATGTGACACTGGCCAGAGCCACTGTAGCAGTAGCCCCCACAATATTCACAGCAGTTCATGGTCAGGTTGTTGGCCGAGCGGAACTGGGAGAAGCAGGCGTCGCTGCAGAGCTTGTGCACCACGTTCTGGTAATTCACCTCATGCCTGATCTGCAAGAAAAGGAATATACAGCAAGGACAGAACAAATCTGTCTGTTCATCTCTGAAACAGCAAGTTGTGCTGAGCTAAAGAAATTCAAATGAGGAAATTGGAAATTACCACTGCATTCTTCTGGCACATGCTGCACTTGCTTGAAATGCTGTTGGTGTGGATAGTGACAATGGGTTTCCTTTTCAGTTCATATGTGGACAGACAGGACTGGCTGCAGAAATCTTTACTGAAGTCTGTGCTGTCAAACTGGGCAGTGATTACATCCTTTGGATTTAGAATTTCTCTATGGAAAAAGAAAAACAAACACAGAGATAAAGGATTAATGTGGGTTTCATGTCAACTTGCTGTCCTTGCCTATTCTGGAGACTAAACATTCTTCAGGAGAGGGTGGATCCATTTAATTTAAACCTTTATTTTTTGCTGCCTAAGTATCTTACTTCATTTTTGCTTTCCTATTAGGAAAACAAGTAAGAAGTACAATTCTTAAGTAGGTATTTTGTGAAACGTTTTGTACCCGGACTTAGGAGTGGCCTATAAGAAAAAACAAGCTCTAGCATTAAATGTTTTCTAAAGGAACTTGGAGAAAGCAACTGTTTTGCAGAGTCTTTATTAACAAAAAATTTAGAAAGCAGGATATGTTAAATAACTCCTTTTAGCAAATAAGGGGGTAGGGAAAAAAGTGAAAAATGGAAGACCACAATTTCTAATCATCATTAATTCAGTCCACCATGGTCTGATGAGTATTTAAGCTTTCTTATCCCCCTCCAGAATTTTGTTTATTTGTTGCTGGAATTAACACACTGAACTTTCTCTTCATTTCTTCTTTCTTTCACAAAGTCCTTCACAGAAAAGTTTCGAAGCCCTGAAGTCAGAAAACTAGGAGAAAATTCTTATATAACCTCTTTGCTTGGAAGGATGCCTCCTTCTCACTTGTCCTGTCAGAGATAACCCATTTTTCAACAGAATAAATATAAATTACAGCCAAGACTTCTAAACTTTGTTACAAGGCCTTTTCACACTAAGGCAGCAAGTGAAAAGAATAATTAATTGAAGCCTCTAGTTTAAGTTCAGTTGCCCTTGTAAAACCTGAAGTAATAAATTTGTTGTTGAAGAAATGATGAAGAAAGCAGCATTCATTTGGCAAAGTAACTTTCAGAACTAAAAATAATACATATGAATAATTCTCTATAAACAGACTGGATCAGCCTGGAAATTATTTGCCTGGAGTGAATGTATAGCAATGACATCTTACAGAGCCAGCCACAAAGGTCTCCTTTTGCTAATTTGGACATAATACAACTGAACAAAAAATTATAACAACTAAAATGTTCTTAGAGCTCAAGATTTGTGACTGTGTATCCAGCAGGACTGTGGAAAATTTAGGTATTTTCTATATTATTTTGTCCAGATAGGCTCAAAAAAGCCCAACCTCATCTTTCCACTCTAGGCCTAGGTAGAAAGTAACTGATTTGGGTGCTGAAACTCCCATTACCTAAAAAACTCAATTCTCAATAAATTTAATGTCTCTACATGTTATGAAAGCAGCAGTGATGTAGTTTGAAAATCTAAGACCTACAGAAATCTAAGATCACACAATGGAGTCTAAATGAAAAGCTTTTTTGTTTTAGAACCTAAGGAAATATTCTGCCTTGAATACATTAACTCACCCATGTTCATTTTAGGGATTCATAAATCTATTTTTCTCTAGAAGAAATAATGCATAAAATACTTTTAGCAAATGTACTCTCGTTAGTAATTTTGAGAGTGCAATGACATTTAGAAATAGCAGCAAGATGCGGGACCTTCTGAAATACAGTTTTTCATATTTGGCTCATTTTAATTAAAAAAAAAAAGAAAACATCCATTCTGCACCACAGAGGCTTTTAAATCTATGTGTATGCAAAACCCAATTAAGGAAATGGAACTGCAAGCAGACAGACCAATCAACAAGGAATCAGCCACCAATTTTTGAAGGGAAGCATAAGAGGAGCAGCACTACACAGTGAGGGGCACAAGAACAGAACTGAAGCCTTTCATTATCTGCTTGAATATCAATTATTGGTAGAACAAACGAAAGCACTGTCCTACTTTGAGCAGCTTGAGCAGGTTTTCTTGGTAGAAGCTGGTGGGCGAGAAGCTGGAATGGTGTATCCAGTGAGGCACAGTGTGGAGCAGAAGAGCTGGGTTGAGCCTTTCCTCTGGTAGGCAGTTTGGCCCTTCTGCAGGAATTTTTTACAGCCAGAACAGGAAACCCGAACAGCTGTGCTTGGAACTGAGGGCAGCATTTTACTCATGCCAGAGGATGCCACAGCAGGCTGGAAACCTGATGACAGCTGTGGAACTAAAAAAAAACCACACAGAGAAAACACAGAGTAAGTGTTACAGATCTATTACACAGAAGTCACTGTTGTGCAGGGGCAAGCACAAGGCTCTTGGCTTTATTTGGGTTGTCAGGGTCTAGAGGAGAATCAAATAGCAGATGAACTCTCCACAAATACATGCCCTGTGCTGGTTTTCTGCATAACAGATTTTTATAACTACTCTAAAGATGGAGAATGTACTTTTAATATCCCTTTCATGGAATCATAGAATGGTTTAGATGGGAAGGGACTTTAAAGATCATCCCATTGCACCCCCTGTCATGGGCAGGGACACCTCCCTCTATCCCAATGTCCAACCTGGCCTTGGACACTTGCAGGGATGGAGCAGCCACAGCTTCTCTGAGCAATCTGTGCCAGGGCCTCCCCACCCTCACAAGGAACAATTCTTTTCCAAGACCTAATCTAAATCTGCCCTCCTTCAGTTTAAGACTATTTAACACATTCAGTTCTCCTATGCATTTCACATTCAATTTTCCTAATGCCTCAAAAATACAATTATTTTATAATCTCAATTTCATTCCCTCTAAACCAAACTAGTTCTTCATTTCTACTGGGATCAGACACAGTGAACGAAATGCAGAGTGACCTGCAAGACTATTTGCAAAGGTGACACATTTTACAGATTTAAATGAAATTAGTCTTGCCTATTCCTTACCAAGAGGATTGCCACTGACTGAAAATACAGCACTGATTTTCAGCTCCCCTTCCTGAGATTTTGGCTGTTGGCCGTACTCCTAAAACAAAGGGAAAGGGAGAACAAATACACACATGTAATAACAGGTTACATGATTTCATTCTTTCACAATGCTGCATTGAACCTCAGGGAAGAGTGGGTGTCCTAAGCCTGCTCCAAAGGCTGGGTGACAAGTGAGCACCACACACAGCTCCTGCTCAGAGCTCCACAGCAAACCACACCTGAGGGGGCACAAATGGACAGGTGGGGCTGCCTGGTGCATCCCCCTCTCCAGCTGTACTCCAAGACACCTCAGAATTCAGCCAAAGCTTAAGGAAATCTCTGCTTTCCATTCAAACTTTCCAGCTGGAAGTGCTTTTGAAGCCCTTGCCCCTGTTCTGGGAAAGAAGTTTTATCTTCACATAAAGGAGGACAGCAATGAAATAGAGCTGGGACCTCGTAGGGGAGCGTTCTGTATTAACCAGGAGTTAGGACCTTGGAGCAGCCTAAGGTGAAGCTTTGCAGCAGACCAAGGTTGGCACCACCAGGGCCAGACCATCACAGTCCCAGCTCCAGCATGAGGGGAATCACCTCACATTTGGTACAGGATGAGAAAATCCCTGGACAGCTGCTGGTGGAATAGCTGACATGCTATAAATGACTGGCTTAGTCCCCAGCAGCTATTCACACTGACACCACGCTTCCTGCCCCTGCTCTCCCTAGAAATCTGAGCCAGAAAGCAGCTTGGAACACTCCACATGTAAATCTTAATAGGCTGAATAGCATAATCTCTTGGAACTACAGAGATGATAAGATTTAGCCTACTTGCAGTCGTTTGGGAGTAGTGAGGCATGATGTCATGTTATGACTGAGCTAAATTCACAGTTGCTGCCTGGCTGCCAGGGAAACCAATTCAGAATCACTAAGCAAAAGGAAGCTCTCCCTTCCCAGTGGCAGTGAGATGCTCCCCCAGCTTCTGCCAGCTCCCAAAATCCCACAACAACCTCCACTGAGCACGTGCTCAAACTGAGCATTCCTCTCACTCCTGTGGGAAAATTGGAAGTTTCTATACTAGACAACCAAACTATTTCTCAACATGTTTCCCAGGAGACAGGCAGTGGTATTCCTTGATCATGTGAACCATCAGACTGAAACAATCAAATCTCAGGTAGAGAAGCTCTAAGCTGGGTATGGGCATGATGTGATGAGATTCTTAAGCACCGTTTTTATTATTATTATTATTTAAAAATTAATCATTTGCAGACATACAGTTTTTTAAGCACTTTAACTGCAATTGTATCCTTAGTCAAGAATAGGAAAAGAAATGGAGGCAAATCCTGACATCAACTGTGCATGATCAAGCAGTTTCACAGCAGCATAACAGTGCTGAAAGCCAAAAACCTTCAGCTCCAACTATTGGTTACAGCAAGAAATGCTCTTATCTTTCAGGAAATATTAAAAAAAAAATCCATAAAATCCCCCCCATAGTAATTCCAATCTAAAGCAAAACAAAATGAACTCAGTTCTCCTACTTTTCCAGTATCAGGCAGAGTTGATAATCACAGGATTTTACTCCAGGAAGGAATATTTTGAATCATACGATATTTGACATTTAAATTCTTCAAGTCTTCATTTTTACTTATTAATATGATCTTTGATAACCACAGACCTCTCGCCTTGCATTCCACACAAATCCACACAGCAGATGCCATCTTGGGAGGACAAAAGAAGAGACAGATTTAACTAATCTACACGTGGTTTGACATTCTATAGGTTCAAGGAAAAATAAACCCAAACAATCCCACAGAGACTGAACAAATCAGAAGGACAGTAAAATCTGAAGTTGCAAATATTTTACTTATTAAATTGAGAGTATTATGGGAAAAGAAGAAAAAGTGCTGGGAAGACAGGCCCAGAGAGCAGAGGAGGTTCAGCAGAAGGACAAAGACTGATTCTAAAAACTAACACCTGCACAGGAACACCAACACTCGTGTTGGTGCAAAGGGATGCATCATTTTGGGAAGTTTTGCACACCTTTAACTAATAAAGGCTGACATGTAACCCAGATATGAGCAGTGAGGAGACAGGAATTGCAGCACAGCTCGTTTCCCTGGTGTCACAGAGCAAAGCAGTGGCACAGAGATTGGCTGGAGCTCAGCAACCCTGGCCCCAGCACTGCTCAATCCATAGGTCAGACCTTCTCCAGGTTGCAATTACTGAGTTTTACCTGTATCATCATAAAAAGTGTCAGTCTTGAATGAGAAAGTCACTTAAACACATACTTTAATTGACTTCACTGATGTGTAAGTACTTAAATATTTTGCTAAGACCTTAAAGTGTTAATTTAAAACAAGAACTACTGTGCTTCCAAAGGCAACTTTTAAGAAGGGAGTAGCAGCAATAGCTGCTTTAATTCATATCTCTAATTGTGACTACTCATAAGGTATTTAACAAAATGTGATTTACAGTTTATTTCCTAGTTAGATAAAGTGTCTATGTTGCCACAGATTTAGTTACAGAAGTTTTAGAGCACTTGGCTTTGTTTCTAACGGAAAAGAAAAACATTTTCAGAGACAAGGTAACAAGACACCAAAAAGCTGAGGGGGGGAGGTGGGTTTCATAGCAGTGTAAGAGGAAAAAATCCTTCTACTAAACTATGTTCTTCAAGTTAAATTTCGGTCAACAAACCAAATAAATTGCTGAATTTTTGTTCAGCTTAAGCGGTCAGCTGTCAGACCAAAATGAGAAATGCAATGGGAAACTTACCTCAGAATTACCAGGTTCATCTTTAATTTTGTCTAATAGTCCCTGCTGTGGGGCCATAGCTTTAGCATATTCGTCATCCAAAGGCTCCTTCTTAATTCTAATATTTGGTGCAAAGGAATTCCCCAGCTCTTGTCCAATAGATTCCTTACTAGAAAATAGGTAGCTAGACTCCTGAAACAATAATATGAAAAAGAATTCACCCTCCTGCATCTGCCATGAGGAGTTGGGCTGCTGCCAAGGGGAGTTTGTGCTGCAGACCAAGAAATTTGGGTCCTGCCAAGGTGGGAGAAATGCTGGGCAGCAGCTGCTGCCTCAACCTCCCTGCAGCCCCCTCTCTCATCCCACCCCCAATGCTTTCCACTCCTCTGGCCAAAGCAGAAGACACCCAGCTCTGTAAGTTGGTTGTTTGGGAGTGTCTCCTGTGGATACAGCTGTTCCCTGGCTCATGTGGAAAAAAGGCAGCAGGTCAGGTGGATGCATCCAGCTGTAGGTTCGGCTCACCGGTCACTCCAACCATGCTGAACAGCAAAGTGGCTACCAAAAGAATCCTCAATCCAAAGAGAGGGTCAGGAAAATTATACAAAATGGTATGTACTGTTTAAGTGGCAAAGATGTCTAAGAGTCAGAAGATCAGTTTCCTTAACACTCAAATTTACACTCAAATACAAAATACGTATTTTGAATTATTCCAGCATATCGCTGCACTTGCAAAAGTGGTTGAAAGATCTATAGCTTACCCTGAAGTTAGTTTCTGGAGTTTGTGGCGCTAACTGCGTCCGTAATGTTTCTTCTACTTGATTATGAACTGAGGAAAACATATACATTAAATAGAAATGAATACAGGTTCCAATGCATTTCCTTTAAAACTATCAGAGTCTCATCCTGCTCCCCAACCCCAGAGTCTGACAGCACCTCACCATTATTAAACTACTCCCTTTCTCCTCCCTGTAGGTAAGGTGGTAATCCCTAAAGAGAATTGACTCCTTTTAAATTATTCTATTGGATCATTATTTTCCCATTCCAGCAAAATAGTTGTAAACTTCCGATGCAAATTGTTCATTCAGAATTTTCCACACCTCAGCAGGTTCTGAACTCTCCTGTTTTGACATTTAGATCAGAAAATGCTTTTCAGAGCAACATCTTCCAGCTTTTTCTTTGCTGTTCTGATTTTTTGCCTTTCCCCCTCTTCTCAGGAAATAGCATCTTCTGCTTTTTTAGAATATATCATTTAAAATCTTTGGATTTGCCTAGATAGTGGATGCTACCATGAACATTTGTCATTCTGGTTTCAACTACTGACTACTTTACCTGATCTTTTAACCATAGGTATTTACAACTTTCTGAAATACACCTTATATATAGAAACATTCTTCCATTGATTTCTAGCTGAAGGTAAAAGCAGAGATGCATCTGTAACTTTTCTTTATTTTAAAAGATATCTTTATTGCTTCTCTACCATTGGTACCACCTGGAAGCACTGATTTTAAGATACTGTTGCTGAACATATGAAGTTTAAACCTCAGAACTGTAAGCTGGCTCACCCTCCCTCTGCTGAATAAGATTAAATCATGTGTTCCTGCTTGGTTATTCTTAACTCCTTCATTCACTGTTCTGCTGTAACTTTCAGAGCTTGGGAAGACAAAAATAAGTGTGTGGGCAGCAAGATTATGGTGACTGTCAAATGAGAAAGGGATTTTAGGCATCTTTGGTTCTCTCCATGTTGGCTGGATGAAGTCCAAGACACAAATATTTGAGGAAGAAGGGGAGCAGTCTCCCAGGAAAAGCAGATTTCAAGCTATGTTCTGGCTTAGTTCCTGCAGACACTAACTCCTTTCCAGCAAGCCTTTCCCTAAAACTATCAAATACATACTGCTTTAAATGCCTAGGCATTAGTGAAGAATTGCTGCTTTGCTTGAAAAATCTTTACTGGCCATCAACTTAACCTAAACTTCATCACCTTTTCTTTTAAGAAGCTCCATGGTCTATAAAAAACAGTGAGAAAAACCAAAAGGAAGCTTGAATTGTCACCCAGCTTGGTTTAGGAAACCACAACAACAAAGGATATGTTGAGGCTCTGTAACAAGCTGTGGAGGATGAGACCTCCCTGACACTGTCAAGCCCTTTGCAAATCCTCCTCCTAACACAGAGTTCATTGGATTTCAGGGTTCTTCATAAAATGCTCCCCTACGCACAGCTCTGTCCTCTTCAACAAGGTGATGTTTTTAATAATTAGCCCTATTGCTGATTTCTCTCTAGTTCTTTCTTCCTCTTTGCTGGGCAGTCAGGTCTATGATGTCAACAGTTACCTGCTTTGTCAAGAAAACTGCTTTTCAATCTAGAATCCATATCTTTAGGGATTTTTTCCAACCGTTTTTCACGTTCTTGAAAATGTCCTTCTCTATTCTTGTCCTTTGCTGAAAAAGTCTCTTTGCCATTATCTCGTGTTATACTAAAATCTTTTCGAAGTGATTTAAATACAGGGCCCTGCTCAAAGGGGGGAGTGAGATCCTTCTGGATTGCATTCTGAACCTGAATTTCTTTTTCACTGTCCAGTTCGTGATCTGGAACTCTCTTGCCCTCTTCCAGATGATCTTCATCATGAATTGCTGAAGAAAGAGTGTCTTTTGGAGTGAAATTCTGATCATCTTCATTGTCACTCCCAACAACAGGTATGCCTGCAAGATCCCCAGAGTTCAGAAAATAATCATGATCATCACCCTGCAGTGAATTCTCAGCTCCTGCTCGATTCGGTACTCCATAAGACAAGCTGTCCAGGGCGGGCGTTAAGCTGTGGTCAGCATCCTCAGACATCTCTGCATCCAGAATTTCACCAACTAGGGAGGAAAAAAATCCCAGTGAACAGTCAGAAGATTGACCAATTTCATGTGTAACAAAGGAGAAGGGTGAGTGTCCTAATGTGGCTGATGCTGCAATTCCTTGAATATTCTCAGCCTTCTCAGGCCAACGTTACTGTGGAAACATTGCTGACAGAAACAGTTCAGTTCCTCTCACCACTCTGAAACAGAAGCTGAACTGAGTAAAACTAATCAAAGACAGAAAAAACACTGATTTCCATTCACCTCACTTGTAGTACTTGTTGAGAAGGCAATGCAGGAGGGAATGAGCAGGAAGGGCTGGGATGAGGGCAAGACAGTCTTGTTCAGCAGCAATGACACTTCCAAGAAAGGCTTTGTGAAACTATGACATTAGAGAATAAATAGAAATACTTACATTTTTCTGTAATATCAAATACCGCATCAGATTTATCTTCAAACTGTAAAAAAGGAAAGGACTATGTCATTGTCTTGGTCAGCTGCCACGTACTTTGTTAAAAAGTATCTGAATAAAACCAAGCAGAAGGATCACAATTCCTCCTCCTCCTTCCTTCCTTGCCCCAAGCAAATTTTTATGAATTAAGACTGTTACATCACTGAGAAGCCACACTAACCCTAATGAGTTCAGAATACATAGAAAAGGCACACAAGGAAAATTTAGAAATAGTGTTGCTTCCCAGAGGAGAGAGGGAAGGGAATGTCAATTTTCTCTTCTACCTGAGATACCGGTACCAGGTCAAGGCCACAGATTCTGCCCTGATGCTCTACAAGCCTTCATTCCCTCTGAACATTGTAAATGAAAACCAGGAGCATGGGTAGCTCCCACTGCCATGGGCTGCACAGACCCAAGGGTTTCACCTCTCTTAGAGGGAATGTCCCCTTTCCAGGAACAGGGAAATGTAATGCTTAACTTCCCAACACAGCGAGTGTCAGTGTGAGTGTAAGCACAGAAGACCCAGATGCTGACTGAGTGCTGCACAAACATCTGTCTGCATAAAACATCCTACGACAGATGTTGAAGTTGTTGGCATCCTTGGATGCTGCCCAGAGAAGGATAATTAAAGTTTCCTTCAGAATGTCCAACTCATTAGCAGCCTTCTTTTCTGCCCAAGAGATAAGAGTAATTCCTTTAAGCCCTCTCTCCTTTCTCTGCGTTGCCAGCTCTACACTTCTTTCCTGGTAGGTCCTGCTCACACTGCAATTCTTAAGCCATCTTAGGGAAAGTAATGGGATTTGATAGCAAAGGGATGAGCCCTAATTTCATTTAACTCAAGTCATTTAGTTGATAAATCCGGTATTTCTCAGGACTGTGATGGGAACTATCAGTTTGGTAGCAGCCAGCTCTAGGAAAGGATGACAACAGACTGTCCCAGAGGTCATTTGATGGCAAAATGTCCCTTTCCAATACCACTTGCAGGTCTGCAAAGACAAGGTAGCTCCTTCAGCTTAACTGGACACAAATGGAATAGTGAGGACCTGTCCAACATGGTATCAAGTCAGTTGGATACTGCACCAGAACTTTCTAGTTTCTCTGAGCAGACACTTGAGGCTGGAAAAGTGAAACACAGAACCAAAACAAAACAAAAAAAGGTTACAGTTCCACAAGGCCAATGCAAGTCTCCTCCATGGAATTACCTACAGGGAAAGAGTAAAAAACACCTCCCAGGAAGGTTTGCAAGGCCTGAGCTCTGTTCCTGCTGTAATGATCTCAGGAGTGTCTGGAAGATGGAAGTTTAATGTTGATCTAGAAGCCTATTAGCAGTCAACTAAGTTTACACAGGTGTAAAACTAATCCCTATAAATACTGGATATACTAAGTGCTCATACAAGCTGCTGAGAACAGGGACAGCAGGGGTGGGCTGCTTTTAGAGAAGAACATGGAAAGGAACTTGTTGCCATTTAATAATAATATCAGAGCATGAAATTTTGGGAGGCAAAAACAATATCCCAGGTCCTTGACTCTACATTTGACGTTTTTTGATCCCTGTCAGGAATTCTCTATCCTCTCCAAAAATGTCACAACAGAATTTGATGGTAGGATGAAGGAAGTTTTCAGTTGAGATGAAGCATGAACTCATCCTTTTCTCAGAGTAGATTTGTATCAAAGTAGTTATTTAATTCTTTTGAGACCCAAAGTACCTAGAGGAAAGTATTCCAGGTCCTATACAACCATGGTTGCCTTACACATCCAAACCCTAGGTATTCCTTCTCCTCTTCCAGTGGTAACAAATCTTTTGCCAACAGTTGACTGTCACTTTATCGAGCAACACGAAACGCAGAGACAAACGCAGCTACACCCGAGAGAAGGCAAAGAAGAGAGAAACTTTATTTTGGTTTTCTTATTATATAGGGTTCTGGAAACGACCATCGATTGGAAGGTGAAGTTACCACCTCTCCAACGACACTGGTCAATGACAAAGTCTATCAAACCTTTCTCCTCCCAGGAGAAGGAATGAAAAACAAAAAGACAGTTAGAAAAACATGTGCATGTTTACAAAAAACAGCGTGAGAAACTCTATCACAAGAACGAAAACATCAGAAGGCTGAAAAGTGAGAGTGACAGTTGACAACCCCATGAATGCTCATATTAGCAAGGGATACATTTTGCAGTGTGGCTCTCTCTAACTGTTACATTCAAAGAAACACTAACAGGCAAGTCAGCACAAGGGGCCACCTGCAAGAGCATGAGGGACTCCCATAAATACTACTGAGAAGCTGGAAAACATTTACAATCCACCTGGAAAGAATCCAAGACACTTCCCAAACACAAGGTCATCCTAGGGAAAAAAACCAACGCTGTTTTGTTTCTTTACTCATTATTTTGTGAGGCCATGAAAAGAAGAGATCACCTTGGATATCTTCTTGTTTCAAAAGGTTTTCGAGTACAGAGGAAGATGTGTGTCTGTGGTCAAAAGCTTTCCCTGGAAATATTTATAAACCAGGAATTCCAGCATCTGACAATACCAGCAGCTTTATCTAAACCACCATCTAGTTTCTGACTGTGAACAGCATCAGAACTCCCACACAGTGTAAATTCAAAGGGAGAAAACCAGGGGTAGTGTTTGGATGATTGTGTGTGTGTACACATATGTATCTACACACACATAAATATATATATAAATACATATATCCTCAACAAATTACTCATTCTATAATTCTATAACTGGACTGTCCCTGAAATTAGAGCTTATATATCTTTTCTCTGCATTAATGTGGAGTATTCTCTCAGTTTTACACTTCTAGTCCCTTCCCCAGTGTAGTTACAGTCTTGTTCAATGCCATCTCAGGAGGAAATTTTGTGTATCACTGGTTACAAAAATGTATCACTTTAATAAATCATGGACGTTAGCTTTTAACTGGATTACGGTCTTGTATCACACAGAAATGTGAATAAAACCCAACTTACTATTTCTATATTATTCTATTACAGTTCTGCAAGGCAATTCCCTTTCTCCAGTCCTCATGCTTCCTCCTTTCATTAGCCATCATCACTGTTAATTCCTTTTATTTCATCTGCTCAGATTTTTTAAGGTTTAGTGAGAAGTGGAGCAAAAGTACTTGAGGGGCAAACATGGAACTGATGCCATTTCCTCTGGGTCACTTTTGCCAGATCTAAGGACAGAGGTACCTCAACACCCCACATTAAGTCCTTTATAGCTACAAAAGGAAAGTCTCAGGAACAGAGTTTTCTGTTCAAATACTGAGGCTTCAACTCTTCAACTCAGTCCTCAAAACACATTTGAAAAACCAAAAAAACTCAATAATACAATATTCTAAACCACCTTAATTAAATCATCTTGGCCAATATTTGCCAGAGAATAATAATTCTTAGTGTTTATAATAATTTAACTCTGTAAGAGTTTAATACAGAACAGTTTGAGTTTGGTATTAGTGAAATTCAATGTTTTAGGCTATACTTTTCTTAGTGACTGCCTCATTAGCTAGCACTGCACACAAAGTGGTGCTCTGCCTACTCAGGCTGTAAAAACAAATGAATGAATGAAATGAAGCAAGAATACAGAAGTAGTGACAAAATAATGAGGAATTTCTGAAAGGCATGTGACTTGCTTAAAATTAACTACTCTATAAAAAAAGACAGCATTACTTTTATAAAAACGAAAAAATTCCACAAGATATGTCACTGTTTTTTTTATAGATGTACATGAGACTCTAAGGGAGCAATGTCACAGCCTCAGCACTAACCTGCCTTTGCTGGGAGCAGGGGACACAAGGACACATATTTACACTTCAATACAATGTGTTAATTTGAAATAACTAAAAAGCTGATCCATACCTTCACGGTGTTCAACATTGCCATGGCATCCATAAATCAAACAATTCATAGATTATTTTTGTGCAATATAAAGAGAGAAGCTGCCTATGGCTACAGTATTGCTTTGTATGCAAAACAGAGAATTCCATTAAAAAATAAACAAAACAGTGCAACTACTTTACACACACAGACATGTCTTTCTAGTAAGCTTCTGAAGTTTGATCCTAGATTTTAACATACCCATAAGCAAACTGTGGAAAGGAAGCAGATGTTAAGAGAACTGCAATTAAAAATATCCAGAAATGATTCTCAGTTTGCCTGCAGTTTCCTTGTCCCTCTATGCACAGCATAACCCCCACTCCAGAATTAATTCAACTGATGAGACACCGTTTGAAACAATAAAAAAAAACCCAATAAAAAAGGAATTGAAATTTCAATCGCTATTCTTGAGGCAGGTGGGGTGAGCTCAGGAAGCACCCCCTGACCTTTTGCACATGGCAGGGATGCCAGGCAGGGATGCCAGGCAGGGATGCCAGGCAGGGATGCCAGGCAGGGATGCCAGGCAGGGATGCCAGGCAGGGAGGTCAGGCAGGGATGCCAGGCAGGGATGCCAGGCAGGGATGCCAGGCAGGGAGGTCAGGCAGGGATGCCAGGCAGGGATGCCAGGCAGGGAGGTCAGGCAGGGAGGTCAGGCAGGGATGCCAGGCAGGCAGCCACCCGTGCTGCACCTCTGCCACCGCAAAACTCGGCGGCACGCGCAGAATTACGCAGCGGGTCCTGCCGGAGCTGCTCCCCGCTGCACCACTGTCAGCCCTAGGGATCCCTACCCCCGGAGCACCTGGGGAGGGGACAGACAGGGTAACAAAGAGCCAGGCTGCTGCAGATACCTGCCACAGGAAAAGCAAGGCTGCAGCAGGAAGAGAACCTGGCGGGGTCACAGCCGCAGAGCCGAGCGCGGCCGGGCCGGCAGAACCCCCCCAGCCGGCTGCGGGACCCCTGGCACAGCCCGGGGACACGCTCAGAGTCCCTCTGGGGAAAGGGACAGAGAGCTCGGCACGGTGGGGTGTCTCTGAGGCCTCCCTGAGCCATGCTGAACACTTGGAAAGATTGTTCTTAATCTAGTCTGAGGGTAATACAGTGGAGATGGTGATGGGAGTTTTTAAAGGCAAATCCCAAACAAGCTCCAATACATGTAAAAAAGCAGGCATTTCCCAGCTGCTTGTGGCTCCCTACGTTCTGTTCAAGAAATAGTTTTATCTTGCATCTCACTTACACATCTTCAATTTTTAAGTGTCAGGACAGAAGATTTAAGCATGTGCTGCTCCGCTTTAATTTCTGTGTTTTAAGAATTCTGGATCATTCACCAGAAATCACAGGGAGCAGTTCAGCATGGAAGTTTATTGTCCCTTTCTGTCACCAGGCTTTTCTGATATTCCTGAGCTTTTGGAATATTCACAGGCCAATTCCAAACAAACCTTATAGTTTCCATACCCACCCAGCACACACACAGAACCTGCATACTGTTACCAACATATATGGGGCCAAGATGAATTTGTCAAACACACAGAAATCACGGAGAGCCTTATTTTTTCTGGAATACTGGTGGGTTTAATCTAAACCTACAAAAACTATAGGAGGATCCAAGCCCTTCTTCCATTCACCCACAAAATCGTGGACTTGAGAAGGAAGCAGCTCCACGTGTGATGGTTTCACCTCGCAGTCACAGAATCCCAGACTGGTTTGGGTTGGAAAGGACCTTAAAGACCATCTTGTTCCACGCCTTGCCATGGGCAGGGACATCTTCCACTACCCCAGGTTGCTCCAAGCCCCATCCAACCTGGTCCTGGATGCTTCCAGGAATAAGGGCAACCACAGCTCCTCTGGGCAACCTGTGCCAGGGACTCACTAGGCTCAAAGGGAAGAATTTCTCCCTCATATTTGTTATTAACAGCAAATTGCCTTGCAATGGTCTTTGCAAAGACACCAGATTTTGATGTGCTTTGGGCTTTGCAATTAAGAAACACACACAGACACAAACCACACAGCAAGCAAACAAACCAAGACATCCACAAGAAAGACTTTGTTTCCAAACAAATAACTTCTTCCCTCAAAACCTCACCCCTGGCTCTGTGCTGAACTTCTCTGCTGCTGGTAAGACACAAACAACCACTAAGGCTGGGATTTTGGTTACAATAAGGTTGTAAATGAGCTGAAATAAAAATAATTCCAGTTTCTCACAGCATAAGGCAGGAAAACTGAATGGGAATTACAAGGATGTAAAAATCCCCAATATCAGAGCAGAGTCTGTCACAATATGTATGTTTATGCTGTGATGCTCAGCAGTTACTCCAAACCAAGTGTTTCAGTTCACTTACACATTTCAGCTTATTCCACAAGCAGGCCAGCACTGTCCAGATCACAAATGTGTGCTTTTGGCCAAAGCTTTCAAAAGTATGGCTAGTGAGAAGATTATGTTCTGCAAAGGATGGAATCCCCTTAATTCCATTTTTAGCTCAGAAGGTGAACAGCTCATTAAGGGAGAGCCATCACTGTGTTTTTTAGGGAAAGCCAGTCCATGGAATACAACTAAGAAGTGCCAAGGGTGCCAATCCAGGGTGGAGCAGCAGCACTAGAACCTCAGGAAGATCACTCTACTTAATGTCTCTTCCAGAAGAGATTATTAAGATTATTATTATGTTAGTTTAGATTATTAACTATGTTAGTAATTAGTTGCTACTAGCTATATTACTAATAGGAAAAAAAAAAAAAAGCCAAATGCACTGTAATTAATTTTTGAAGAGAGTGAACTGTTTGAACCTGAAGTTCTCTGCTCATCATTACAATCTGTCCTCAATTAAGAAACCCACAAGGTGGTTTTGTGCACAAATTGGGAAAATTTACAACTGTAGCACCTTTTGCTGGTTGACAAACTCAGCAGGACCAATTCCTGCCCAGCCTGCTTTGTGCTCCCAGCCCCACACTGGTGACTGGGCTCAGCTCCATCAGGTACTGCAAGTCCTTTCCCTTCTCCTAAGAGTTCAGTGCCAACAGCAACTGATGGTGCAAATGGGAGAGCCTGGATGTACATCCAATTCTATTTCAGTATTTCTGTCCTTAAAGAGACAAAATATCTACTTCATTCTTCAAAGTACCTTCCTAACTCCACTTCCTTTTTGCCTTTTCCATGCTTAAACACAATAAAATCTTGTTAATAGCCTGCATTAACTGTACTTCATAAAGCTTTCTGAGTAAACAGCACCATATAAAGATGAATTTCAATACAGATTAAATATTTTCATGTATTTTCAACTCTTTTAAGAAACATCAAGATTCGCAGAAGTACAAAATAAGTTATTAAAAAAATAATAATAATAAAAAAAGGAAGTACTCCAAAATGTCTCCTGTGGGAATAACTCTGTATAGTTGTGCTAATTCTGTTTCAAGTTCTTCTCACCTAAATTTAGACAACTAAACATTAGTTTATTAGACTAATGATTCAGGTTTCCTCTCTTTCCAAAGGAAATTAAGGAATTCTGGCAGCAGCAATTTATCCTGCCCTGGGACTGTGGACCAGCTATCAAAAGGGAAAAGGACCAAATGTAGAATTAAAGTCTTGGCTTTGTCACCAAAAATCTGATGTATTAAACTTTGGTTATAACAACAATTGGTCATCACACTTTTTTTACTAAAAAAATGCAAAGACATTAGACACAACACACTTTAAAACTATCTAATGTAGAGGTAACCCCTATAATACTTCCAGCTACTTTCACAATAAAACAAATTTATCTGAAGCAGTAGAAAACACGGTAACCAAAATTCAATACATTACCATCATTCTTCAATCATTATTTGCAGAAAGGACAGATACATCACACAATTTCTGGATAGATATCAGTTTGGGAAAGCAAGTTACAGTCTCTTAAACTTTTCATTTCCCTTGGAATTTCTGAGGAGCACTTCCAGAGGAAAAGAGAATGACACCAGAGGCAGAACACAGGCTGAGAGGATGGACACTGTCCTCAATGAAATATTCCCTGCTGCAGAAACCTTCTTTTGAAGGGTTTAGAGGATCCCAGAGAACAGGGTTACGAGCAACAGCATGAGTGAGGTCCAAGAGCTCTTAGGCCTTTACCACACTCATGGAATGGATGATGGAAATCATCTGAACTGAGTCAGCCATTGACAGAAAACATTGAAGCTCATGAGAGAAAACTTCCTGTGAGACTTACTTAGGGAAAGGCACTCTGGAAGAAACGATGGGGTACAAGACTCATCAATCATAGAATCACAGGATGGTTTGGGTTGGAAGGGACCTTAAAGATCACCCAGTTCCAACCCCTAACGAGAGAAGAGTTGAGATAACCACTTCAAGAACATTGCGAGTGATTTCAGAATTCAATTCCACAATCCTAAAGATGCAAAAGGCCTTGAACTGGGCACAAAGAGCTGATTTAACTTTCTGTATTTTACACAATGTGAAAAGCCTTAACTTAAATGCCTGGGATCCATTATGCTCATTTTTGGAAAGAGAATTCAAAGATCATGACATTGAAACATCCTTTGAGGGGTGCACAAGCCTTGGCAGAGAAACATTTTCATCATCTTTGTACCATTCTGGAGCAATTCGGCAACAAAACTTTGTAAATGAGATGATCTCCTTCAATTTTTCATTACAGTCATGCAAAATTAAAAATCTTCTGCAAACACCTGCTTTATTGATGTGGACACCTAAGTGTTCACCTGTTCACACCACATTAATTTCCAACAGCCCAAGTGTCAAATTTCAGTACAGCCCCAACTGCCTTCTCTAGTCCAAGGGGTTATAGACAATTGTTGTAAATAAATGAACATTCCAGTCAAAACAATTAACTGTTCAAAACAATTATATTACACACAAATTAAAGTTGAACTGCCAAAAATATTTTTATAAACGACATAAAAAACATACTAGCAGATATCTTTCAAGTTAATATTGATCTTATGTAGTAAATGTTTTCCTTAGCATACACAACAGTTTGATTTAGGGCAGCAATTAACAACTTAGCCATAAAAACTTCCCAAAACCTATTAAAAATCAAATTAGATAAACTTCTGTCAGTCTTAGACTGGCAAAAACTTTATTCTTTAGTTTGTTGCTCATTCATGGATTGAGTTAAAATATGGTGACTGCTTAGCCATGGGATTTGCAACATGCCAGTTTCAGTGTATGTGCTTCTGGAATCATTGCAGAGATTCTAATACTGAAAAGAACAATTCTGAAAACACCACCAACTGCTAAGCTCCTGTCTGAAGAAATCATTAAATCAGTCTTTATTTTCTCCACACAAAGGAAAATAATTTTTACAAGAAATCCTTGTTATGCCTTAGGCACAAGACTTGGAAGAATCCAAAATCATGACCTCCTGTAGAATGGGAACTGGGCCACTATGGGGAAGAGAACTGGGATATGCAGGTCTTCCATGACCTCATTAATTATTAGGAGATCTCTGTGTGCTGGATTTACTAACCTCACTCCTCACAGGCTCCTTTGGAGCAGCCCAGGATTCACTTCTCCCCATGTTCCCCAAGAACATCTTGGCTCAAAAGCGGCTTTGGGACGATGCCTCAGGGGCAAGTTGTGTTTCCTCTCTCCTAAACTTACTTGCCCAGGGCAACACCACTTTCCTGGATCATCCCTAAATTTTAATGAAGTCCTCTGCTTCAGCAGGAGGAGAGAATGTTGTCAATGCCAACAGCACGTGAAGCTTCCCATAACCTAGAGGGACATGTGGAGCAATAACTGATGGAGACTTCCAGACTTGGCACCCAGGGAATAATTAGCCAACAGAGAGAGAAATGATTTTTCCAGAGACCAATGAAGATGATATTGACCAGATGATAAATTGGCTATTCCTCAGTGGATAACTGACAAGCTTGGGAAGAGAAAAGGCAACATTCTCTTTTTCTGCAGGTAACACCAAGTAACTCTACAGATAAATGGAGCATGTCAAGGCAAGGAGCACAAAGAAACCAGAGACACCAGGACAGACCTCTGAGCAACCTGCTCCAACACTTGACTGTCCTCACGGTGTAAAAGTGTTTCCTTATGTCCAATAACATTTCAGTCACTGGCAATGAAGTTTAATTGAAGATTTCTCAAGTTACAGTCCACATGCAGCCATTTCCCTTCACACTTCTTGCAGCTAGCCAATATTTGGTTCCCTCAAAGACCTGCATGTTTATGTAGCATGTTTATGTAGCATTTTGTGAGCAATTCCACAAAATTCCTGGAGCCTGTAAATAAAGTGTTTGAAAGACACAGATCTAAGAAATTCACAAATGATGTTCATTTCCTAACTGCAGAGCAGTCAGACATCTACACAACTCACCCAGTGAGACCCCGGGAGGTCATGTTCTGTTTGGTAACAATTACTTTCAATGTTTATCAACAATTACTTTCACTGTAATCACAAGTTTCAAGTTCCCTGATACAAATTCAGCGAGTAAACTTCTCTCCCATGCACCAAAGGAAAACTTGAGCCTCTGCCCTTGTCTTTCCCAAGACTGGAGAATGGGAAAGCTTCTTCATCTTTGGGAAAAGGGAACTGGACAGCTCAGCCTTGCACTGGGCTATGGACTCTCCCATAGGACACAAGCACAAACATGATTTAAACCTCATTCCTGGCAAAAAGCTTTCAACTAAATGCTACATGTGTGCAGGAAAGAGGACTGGACTCATGGCAAGATTATTTTCAGCACTGCTTAAAACATTCACCCACAGTTCCTTCACAGCTACAAAGTGTTGGCCACAAAGAACCTTCCACTGTTTTAGGAGATGAAGTAATTCTTCAAGTAAAGTTGGACTTGATCATCTTAGAGGTGTTTTCCAACCTTAATGATTTTATGATACCAAATAGATGAGAATGGACAGTGTGCTTACAGACCAAGAGGTGACAATGATGGCCCAAGTTGTGACAAGAGCTGGGATGTTCATGGCTAAAGGTACTGGCACAAGGGTTAGAGCCAAGTCCTGGGATGGTCATGGCTAACAGAAGTCACAGAAGGGTGGCAGCCAAGTCTTGGGATGGCCATGGCTAACAGGAGTCATTCACCAGTTACAGCCTGAGCACCCAAGAACTGGATGGTGCTGCCATCTTGACTCACTCTGGCCTCACACGGACAACTGAAATTAAGAGGAGCAGCAAGGACATCGTGCTTTAAACAAGGAGATGGACGGTGACGACAGCTCCCGGTAAGCTGCAAGTTTATTATTTAAGTGATGCCAAGACGCTCGTGGCGATGATGCTCGGACACTGCCCTGGGGGAGAGGAAGCTGAAGGGCCCCGAGGGGCAGCGCTGCCGGCCTGGGGCCGGGTAGCTCGTGCGGCTCGGTGCCC
>VXAX01000920.1:531522-543599 GCA_013399835.1 Leptocoma aspasia | reverse complement strand
GCTCCTCAGGCGCCGCCGGGGTGAGGGCCCGGCCAGGCCACAGCACCGCCCTCACGGCCTCTGGCCCCCGTGGCGCCCAGCTCACCTGTTCTGCCTACTGTACCCCTGCTGCGTCATTCGTGAATGAATTTATTTTGAATTAAGTAGTTTTTTAACTGCATTTAACCTTTGTCGGCGCTGTTGCAAAATGTGGAACGTGTAAAAATTTTCTTAAGGATGTTCTGTGATGTTTGACGCGTGTGCGCTTTCAAGGCTCGTCAGCAAGAAGGGAGGTTTAATCCGTGGAACAAATAGAAGCTCACAAGCTCGAAGTGATGTCCAGGTGTTAGAGAAACAAGTTACTGTTGGTAGAATTGCCTTGTTAAGGTTTAGGCCTGGACCTGCTTCATGATTTCAGACCTAGAGGGAGTTTAACAAAGCCTGGGGAGAAGGATGTGCCCGTGATGGTGGACACAGGAAATGCTTAATTGATGGGCCACAAAGACATCTGGCAGAACTGCCGGGATAAGGAATGAACTAATAAACCCAACCTGGCAATTGTGCTGGATCAGCTCCAGCTGGGTGAAGGGTAATTCTGGCAGGGGGAGATCACAACCACCAACTCATGGACCAGCGACCCAAGAAACCACCAACCCAAAAGAAGAGAAACACTGAGCATGGCACTAATTAGCATGAGAAGCAAGAGAATCATTACCCAGTAGAAGATAGAACACTAATTAAAAGAGAGCTATGTAACATGAAGCCAATGAACACTGATGGCTTATTAAGAAAACCTTTGAAACCATATGTGAGATAGAGATTATTGAGGTTTTTTTATTGTGAGCAATGTCAGACGTTACCAGCACCCAGAAGTTGATAAGGACAATGTGTTCCTGTCTCTTTAATAATTAAATAATCTATCTGCTAATTAAAACTTGGTCTTAAAGGAAATCTCCACTTCCCAGTTTATCTGATTTGCACAATTATAGGCTGGTGCTGAGCTGCAGCTGCATTTCAGTGGTGACTGAAGTGATCCTTATATAAACACTGTCCTTCAGCTGGCCTGAAATGCTGCATGCAGAATATTGGGATCCATTTAGGAAATCCTGTCAGGTCTCTCTTAGAAATCATGGCATTCCAAGGACAGAGAGATAATTAATGTGATAATTTAATAATTAATGCTTTTCATTCATGCAATAATCCTCATCCTCAAGTCTAAATTAAAATAATCCTTATCCTGAAGTCTAAAATAATTATAGTTGATGAGTTGTTTTGTAAAATTCCTCAAAGAATTTGGGTTTTTTTAATGGCAAAATATGTTATGTGTGAACTGTGAGCCTGATGTGACATTTTATAGTAATTTTTAAAAAGTAATTTTATCTTTAGATAGCTATAAATGAAAAGAATGAATATTTAAATCTTTTTCATGGGGAAAAATACAATAACACTAACAAATTTAATAGGGATTTATGTTTAATTTTTTAAGAGTTAGAAATTCTAATACCATCTCAATATAGGGCTGCACATGCCAGGGTTCCCCAGGTGTTGTGCACAAAAATCCACTGTGAACACAGAGGTGTCCCAAAAGCACGAGGGTCACAGCACAGATGTGCTGTACGTGTGTGGACCAGCTGAAAATGCACAGATTTCTCAATGGGATTTTCTAGGAAGACAGAAAATAGAGAAATAAATTTACTACATAGTAAATATAATAAAGAATAAATATTTATGAACTTAATGAAAATGCTGAGAAATTCAAGTACGTGGAAGACCTTAAAAGTTTGAGTTTGGTTTAGTAATTAAGGTATTTAGGAAAATAAACTTGCTTTTTCTTTTTTCTGAAGCTTTGCAAAGGCTGCCTTCATGTTTTCAGGCTGAAGTTTAGAAATTGTGGGTGTTTTTGTGTTGACTAAACCTCAGTTTTCATGTCATCCCTGTGCCAAATGCTCAGCCACTCAGGATAACCTCAAATACCAGGAGAACTCCAGTGGCATCACAAGACTCAACAAAACTACTGTAACTTCTTGGGGCTACATTGTAGGTTTCCATAGGATGGTATAAAATGAATTTGTTCAGGCATTTTAATGGGAACAGACATCTTTGTGCCATTGTGTGATCCTCCTAGGTAAACCAGGGAGCGAGGGAAATATCCAAACTTTCAACATCCAACAGAAAATGCTTTCAGACCGCTGTGTGAAGTATTCTGTGAGAGACAGATCCTGTCACTACAACAGGCCATGAATCAGCCATGTGCTGTTGAAATCTCTGCCTGCTGCAGGTTTGCTGAGGCTGATGCTACCATGGACAGACCAGGGGGTGACAGTCAGAGCCACCATTCAGAGCCAGACGGACCCTGGTGTGGTCTGAGACATCTGAGCCCGTTCTCTGTAGGTGTTGGAACCGGAGCAGGACATTCTTCAGCTTGTTCAGACTCTTGACTCTTGGGTGTTGTTGGCCCAGCTTTGGGAAGGTCTGACTGTGGCCTTCCAGTGCCTGAAGGGGACAACAGGAAAGATGGAGAGAGACTGTTTCCAAGCCCTGGAGTGATGGGACAAGGGGAAATGGCTCCCCACTGCCAGAGGGCAGGGTTAGATGGGATATTTGGAAGGAATTGTTCCCTGTGAAGGAACAGGGGGCCCTGTGTGTTCACAGGAGGCCCTGGCAGTGTTCACAGGAGCCCAGAGAAGCTGTGACTGCTCCATCCCTGGAAATGCCCAAGGCCAGGTTGAACAGGGCTTGGAGCAACCTGGAATAGTGGAAGGTGTCCCTGCTTATGGCAGGCTTTGGAACAAGATGATCTTTAAGGTCCCTTCCAACCCAAACCATTCCATGATTCTGTGATTCTACAGGAACTGTCTGTGCACTGATGTGGCTAAAAAAGACACTGCAGAACACATTGATAATGTGGTGATGACTCTGGCAGAACAGAGCAAGATAAATGCCTGGATAAGGCAGGGAAAAGATAAGATTGTTCCACACTATTCTTTTTGAATTGCTTTTTAATTCACCCCTGGAGTGCCCATATTCCAATCTGCTGCACAATCCTGCGTGAGACTATTCCTCTTTAAACCAGTGACATTTAAAAAGGAACCACGAAAGCCCCTCCACATGCAGGCTGCAGTTCAGTGAACTGGATGAATGATCTTTGCACATCCCCACGGGCATGCACAGCTGAATATAGATCACCCAGAAAACCTGCCAGCCGTACGGAGTGGGGCTGGGCACTCCTGCAAACCTGCCAGCCCTGTGGGGTGGGGCTGGGCACTCCTGCCTCTGCTCCAGCGTGGGGTCTCTGCAGAGAATTCCAGCTGCAGGTGGAACAGCCCTGCTGTGTGTTTCGGGCCAAACATGAGTAAATAACAACAAATAATCTTGTTTCCTTTCCAGTGAGCATCCAAATAGGACAGCTTTGGGAGATGGGCGGAGGAAAACATGGCTGTTGCAGATGTTGTACCCACAAAGAATCATGAAATTGTTAGTGTTGGAAAAGACCTCTAAGATCACCAAATCCAACCATCAACACAGCACCACCACCACCACCACATTCACCACTAAACCAGGTGGTGCTTTGGGCAGTTTTTGTCCTTGCTGTTGTCATGGACAGAAAATGGATGTGGATGTGGAGGTGGGCAGCCAGTGGCCTTTTCTGTCCCAGAGATGGGCAAAACTGTGGACACCTCTTAATTTTAGGTGCTCTTGTACTGCAGACTCTTATGAGGCAGAGCTGTAATGCTGTAAGAAAATACAGGGAATATTTCAGGGGAAAAACAATTGCAGTGGTGTCTCCTCTTGAGCCCTGAGCAGACAGGGGAGACCGAGGGGCAGTGAGGACGTGGGTTTGTGTCCCAGCTCAGGGGCTGCTCTGGTTTGTCCCTCCACGTGCTGGGTGGGATTTGCATTTCCCTGGCGATGGTGATGTCAGGAGCTGCCAGGACAAAGGGCAACAGGAGGCTTGGAAACAAGAAGGATCAAGGAAAGAGAAAAGCCAAGTTTTAAAAAGCGAACGCTTAGTCATAGAGACAGAGACGCAGGAGGGCTGGCAGGGGCCTATTTCCATCCTGAAACTCCCCCTCATTCCCAGACTTGCTCTGGCTGTGTTTGCTGTTGAGATAACATCCCCTTCCCCCACCACCCACAGATAACTGAAGGAGCAGCCGTTGAAAAAGGGAAAAAAAAAAAAAAAAAAGGCAGTTGCCTTGCTCTGCCTGCGGGAGAAATGTCAGGAAGTGTCTGGTGGTGGGTGGGATGAAAGGAGGAAGCTGAACTCTAAAGAGAATATTCTAGCTCTGCTCGTACAAACAAATGCCCCTCTGTATTCTGCTTGATAAGAACATCCAGGAGCAGGTCCTCCTGCGTGCAGGAGTGTGGAGTAACTTACACACCTCTGAGTGATTTATTTGAACATGCTGCATTACCCCCAGCACTCCATGAACTGGAGGGCAAAAGATGGAAACAGCTTGGGAACAGCACAAGCATCATCAATAATTAATAGTGCCTTTTTTGTAATAGGAGTCATCCAATATTAATTATGAAGTTAATTTCTGTTTGGATGGTTTGTGCGTGTGTATGAAATTTGGACCAGGATTTAAGTTCATTGCAATCATGCTTTTATTCTAATTACAATAATTATAAATCTATTTTTCATCTTCTTTTTAAGTCTCAATAACACAGGCTTTTGTTTCCAAACATGCCAGGCAGCAGTTTTTGCACACCAAATATGGCAGCTCTCAGCTCCCCAAAGTGAATCTGGTTATAAATACAAAATAAATTCTTTTGATTCATTGTCAGTGTGCAAATGTGAAAATAAGCCCAGAACATGGGTCAAGATAAGTACTTTGGATTTCTAAAGTCACAGAGTCAACAGGGAGGAAAGAACTTAATTGCACACATCATGAAATATTTAATCAGACAGTGACCAACATGCAGATGTGGGATGCAGACTTTTATAGCTAATTCTGTGTAACAAACAGCTGATGCTGCTGTGCATCAGGGACTCTGTATCTTTCTTACTCTGGAGCCTTAAAAATCATCAGTGCACCATTTTGAAGCTTATTTTTTGTACTGGGTGATCTGTTGGGAAAAATTCTATGGCAGAAGCACAAAACCAGACGGAGAACTGAGTTTCTTATTTAACTGTAGACCACCAGCTCAATGCCCTCTTGGGACATGGGTGCATCTCACCCACAGATTGGTGGGTGGAGGTTGCCATAAGAGCAAGCAGAAAATTTCTCTTTGTTGCACTTGGTTTAATTATACAGTCATAATCTATTTTCCAGCAATATTAATGTGTTTCTTGTGCTACCACAACAGACTCATTGGAAAGTTTTTCTAAGGGAAATCCAGTTTATAGTAACAGAGGTTTTGTAGCAGGTTCATGGCAGATTCTTTTGTTGAAGCAGAAGAAAGGAAATGTGAGTTTTCTCTTCGCTTTTGGGTCTTTCCTTTTGTTTTTCTATCTGCTCTTGTCTCCCTGGAGAAAATCCAAACTCCCACCCCGAGTAAACCTCCTCCCTATGACTGCCCCGTGGTCCTTTGGCAGTGGGAGAGTTCATGCTGGCACCAAGCTCACCCTGTGAGCCCCCAGAGTGAAACAGAGTGAGATCAGTAAAACCTGCATGAGACAGTTCAGATTGCCTGCAGGCTCTGCTAGCCATCGTGATACCGTGATGTTTAGATCTTATTATTTGCCATAATGAGATGCCAAAACTGATTTTCAAAAAGGGAATTGTCAGACTTTTGCAAAATCTGATTGTGCTCAAGGGTTGGGACAGGTGTCAGGTCATCAGAGCAGTAATCCCCTGGGAAGTCTCTTCAAGTGCTGGTGCTACAGCAGGATTAATTTTATCTTTGTGTTCTGAGAGTCACTGAAGAATGACATGAATAACCTCTGGAGTTCTTTGGCCATTTGTGTTGTTTGGAGACCTCCTCTCGAATCTTTATTGGAAATTACTGCCCACTCACAAACTCTGATTGCTGCTTTTTAGTATCATCCTGAATTCGTGCTGTGACTACATCACTTTTTCCAAATGCAGAATAAAACTGTTTATTTTAATATTTCCACCATTTTTGTGTTATGAAAAAAAAAGGTTTTGATTATTTGTTCCATCTTTTGTGTTTGTCTTTTGGAAATAGCAGTGTATTAAATACATATATACAGAGAAGACATTGCCAGTCTTTAGATTTTTGATAAAGTCATGGCAGCCTGATGAAATACAGCATTGTGAGTCTACTCCCTTCTGCCCCACTGACATTCCATGCATAGCCAAACATTAACCAGAGCTCAGCTCAGAACTGCTGGGATTTTGCACAGTTGATGTATCTGTTTCCCTGCTTGTCCCTGTGAGATGGAAGGACAAGATTCTCTGTAACAGTTACATCCCATTCTTGCCACATATTTATTGTCACGGAATCCCACATTGGTTTGGGTTTGAAGGGACCTTAAAGTCCATCCAGTTCCACCCCTACCATGGGCAGGGACACCTTCCACTGTCCCAGGTTGCTCCAAGCCCTGTCCAAGCTGGCTTTGGACACTTCCAGGGATCCAGGGGCAGCCACAGCTTCTCTGGGTAACCTGTGCCCACCCTCACAAGGGAGAATTTCTTCCATATATCAAGCCTAAATTTCCCTTCTTCAATGGGAAGCCATTCCTCCTTGTCCTGTCACTCCAGTTTCTGATGCAGTCACTCTCCAGCTTCCCTGGAGAGGCCTCTGCAGATCCCAGGAGATGCTGTGGGGTCTCCAAACAACCTTCTCTTCTCCAGCTGAACAGCCCCAGCTTTCCCAGGCTGTCTCCATAGGGAAGGTGCTCCAGCCCCTTTATCAAATTCACNCAGCTTCTCTGGGTAACCTGTGCCCACCCTCACAAGGGAGAATTTCTTCCATGTATCAAGCCTAAATTTCCCTTCTTCAATGGGAAGCCATTCCTCCTTGTCCTGTCACTCCAGTTTCTGATGCAGTCACTCTCCAGCTTCCCTGGAGAGGCCTCTGCAGATCCCAGGAGATGCTGTGGGGTCTCCAAACAACCTTCTCTTCTCCAGCTGAACAGCCCCAGCTTTCCCAGGCTGTCTCCATAGGGAAGGTGCTCCAGCCCCTTTATCAAATTCACATCCCTCCTCTGGATTTGCTCCAACAGTTCCACATTCCCCTTATGTTGGGGGCACCAGAACTGGATGCAGTATTCCCAGGTAGGCTGAGAGAATTCCCTCCCTCAACCTGCTGGCCTTGCTCCTTTGGATGCAGCCCAGGGCACAGCTGGATTTCTGGGCTGCATCTAAAGGACTGTGGCCAGTAGGTGACAAAACGTGACAGAGTTTTAAATTCTCTTAATCAAAGAAATACAAAATTAAATTCTTTATAGTAGAAAACTAAATTCTCTTTATAGATGACATGGATGCTATTAACTGTAGGGCAGTGGGATAAATTCTAGTTATGTCTATCTCATTTCTCTCCACAGCTCAAGGACATGTCTGGATTGACAGCTTTGTCAAAACTGTGCTGAGTGTTCCTGCAAGGCAGTGAGCATCCTTAACTCCAATTAACATCACTGGGAATGGAGGGCTCTTGGAGCCTCTTGGAAGACAGTCTTGTCATGCTCAGCTGTCCAAGGATCACTCTGTCCACCGGCAGAGCAGCAACTGCTGAGAGAGGAGACACAGGCAGCAAGAGGAGGGAAAGACCAGTTCATCCAGATTGTGTGATCTTGTCAAGTCACAGAACTTCCCAACCTCAGAGCTCTCTATTTTTAAGCCTATAGGCATATTTGTCATGGTGTAGAGGAAAAACCTCTTGGAGAGCAGATTTAATCTGTGCTCAAGGAGAGGTGAAAACAGCACTGGAAGGAGAGGAGAGCCCTCATCACTGAGTGCCAGGGAAAGTTGCTGTGAGCTGAAGAGCCACTGCAGCAGCTCTTGGCCACTCCTGCCATCCTGCCTCAGCTTCAGGTACCAGGTGATGCTATTGGCATTTTGCTTCCTCCTTTATTCTATCAAAGGTCACGCTTCTTCATGACCCTGTGGTGATCCCCTGAATGATGAAGTGTTCTGCAGGAATCCCTATTCTTCCAGGCAGGTTTATCCCAGTGCACCACAGACTTGGTTTAGGAGAGCCTGCAGCAGGGCAAGGACTCTGCCCTGCACCTTCTGAGTGCCTCCCTGCTCTGCTCTCCCTTCCCACTCCTCTCTTTGCTTCCTGATTCTTAAAATTCCTGAGCACCTCTAGTTCTGGGACATACTGGAATTTGTGCACACAGCCCTTAAACTGTTTTCTTCTGGGTCAACATTGTCCAGGGAATGCCCAGGGAGTGCAGACATGGCATCTCCTCACAACGGTTAATTGCTTCTTCAGTGGGAAGGGATGTTAGTGGGATTCGTGTTTGTTTGTACTTGGGACACTTACAGAACCTCATGGGGTAATTATTCCTAATTAGCAGCTTGGACACACGCTGCTCCTTCCTCCTACAATCTGCAATTAATAATACAGACATAATTCAGATTTCTCCTTGCCAGTCTTGTGTTTATGTTTATAACAGGAGGAAACAGTTTAGGGAAAAAAATTGATCTGAATCAATCACCTGCTGAGATCCACACAGGGATTACCTGAGGATTATCCTGTGCTCGTGGCAGCTGAAACATTCAGAACTTTGGGCACCTCTGTATCAGCCTAATTCCCTCTGTCATATTCCTCTGAGGTCTTTTCCTCATTAGTCACGGACTGCTTCTTACCACGGCTTAATTCAATTTTTAGATCAGTTGTACAGTATGAAAAATCCTCCGAAGTAGTAACTCTAGTGTTATTTTAAAATAGATTAATATTTTGAGGGTGAGAAAAGTCTGGAGTTCTTCCTTTTTTGCCTCTCTCGACGGCCCCTATTAAACTGAACTAATGTATGTGTGCACTGAACATCCCAACGAACAGATCAATGTGAAGGATGGAGAATTACCTCAACTTTTACCCCAGGTGTCACAGAGCATTTCCAGTCTCAGATATATTTGTTTACAGTGGAACATACTGGGGAGAACATCCCAAGCTTTTTTCCTCAGTGTCTGTTTTTATATGAAACCAGCCAGCTGCCCAGCATGAACACTTACAAAACAGGTGATTGTTAACAGAGGTTGTTTTTACTTCAAGTCCTGCTCAGGCATCAGTTTTTCTCTGATTTGAAGACCAGGATAAACACTCATATTGCAGCTGCAAAACATGGGCTCTTACACTGGCCTCTGCTAGATCTGGAGAAATTCAAAACCACTTTGTGGACTTCAGATAAATTCTACAGATTCTTGTTGTGTAGATTTTTCATGGAGTCATAGAATCACAGAATATCTTGAGTTGGAAGGGACCCAGAGGGACACTGAGTCCAGCTCCTGGTCCTGCCCAGACACCCCAACAATCCCACCCTGGGCATCCCTGGAGTGGTGTCCAAATGCTCCTGGAGCTCTGGCAGCCTTGGGGCTGGGACCATTCCCTGGGGAGCCTGGGCAGTGCCCAGCACCCTCTGAGGGAAGAACCTTTCCCTGATATCCAACTCAACCTCCCCCTGCCACAACCCCAGCCCTTCACTTGGGCCATGCCCCTGGTCACCCAGAGCAGACACCTGAACTGCCCCTCTCTTTTTCTGTTCTGATTTTTGTTGTGCAGGTTTTTGCAAAATTAGGAGAAGAATTATACTCTTTATTTCTTTTGAAGAAAGATAAAAATTAGTAGCTCCCAAAAATACAGTTCACTTATACTTAAGACACAACAAAGGCAAACTCAACCCTTTTCCACTCAATATTATTTGTTTCCTGAAGAGGCAGAACCAGACGTGACAGCAAGGAGATACCAGTTGTTTGTGTGTGATAAGAGCCAGTCCCAAATTTGTTTTTGCAGTGATTTAACCTCTGAGACACCTCGTGGTGGAAACACTCACTGCCGGCAGCAGGGCCACGGCCAGAATCCATTTTAAAACAACCTGGAGTTTCCACCCTGCAGTGCTTGGAAGTGGCTGAAGTCCCACAGCCAGTATAACACTGATTCAGGACCAGGATCAATCTGTGGCTCCTTTTTATTTAAAAATTATAAAGCCACAGAGACATTTCTTTTGTTGCTCTCCTGCAAGGAAAGGCTGGGAGAACTGGGATTGTTCAGCTGGGAGAAAAGAAGACTTTGGGAAGACCTAATTCTTTTCAGTACCTGAAGGAGCTGACAGGAAAGATGGAGAGAGACAATTTACAAGGACAAAGGGGAATGGCTTCCCACTGCCAGAGGGCAGGGTTAGATTGATATTGGGAAGCAATTGTTCCCTGTGAGGATGGGCACAGGTTGCCCAGAGAAGCTGTGGCTGCCCCTGGAACCCTGGAAGTGTCCAAGGCCAGGCTAGACAGGGCTTGGAGCAGCCTGGGACAGTGGAAGGTCCCTGCCCGTGGCAGGGGGTGGAATGGGATGAGCTTTAAGGTCCCTTCCAACCCAAACTACTCTGTAATTCCATGATTCAATGAAAAATGAAACTGGCCTTTGACTTCCCCTGGGTATCCGAAATATTTATGGGATTGATGATGTTTTATCATAGCACTGCCACAGTTCCAGGTCTGTGAAATGAACGTGGGACTTTCCCTTGGGTTTCACACGGGTTTGGTTTCATTTATTTCAGACCTGAAACTGAATGTGAAACATTCCTGGGAGTTTGAGAGGGGGATGGACGGAAACACTGCTGAAGGGAAGGTATAAAAACGTCGTGCTGGTGTCATGCTGTGTCTCCAGCGTGGCACTGCTGAAACCAAGGGACACTGAAGAGATGGAATGTGCTTTCGGCCTGTTTTCTGTAATGGAACACGGAATGTCGGGACTGTAACCACCACGGTCTTGATACAGATGCTTTATTTTTCACCTCAGAATGCGCCGTGTACACTTTGGGGAGTTGGCGTCACTTTTAGGTCGTCTTCCTAGGGCGTCCGGAAAGAAACTGCGGATCGCTGTTCCCAGATCAGGGTTCTTTTTTGGTGCTTCCCTGCCCGACTTTTCACACAAAATAGACTGAACGTGAATCCCCATGTTGGCGCCGGGGTTCCACGACCACTCTTGAATGCATAAATAGGACGTTTTTTATCTCAGATTGGGTTTCAAAGCAGAAGCGAATGCACCGGCCCCGCTGAAGCGCGAACTGTAATTGAAAATACGTTTATTTGACAATTTTCCAGCCACAGCCAGGGTTGAGAACGCCCTGAGGCGCCGCGCAGACAGGCCCGGGCCGCGCCTCCGCCTGATTGACAGCCGAGCCAGCCAATCACGACCCGCGCTCCCGCCGTGACTTCGCCTCCCGCCGCTCAAACTGCCCAATCAGCACGCGGGGGGTTAACGGATCGTCCCGTGCCAACGTCGGCGGTCAAACGCGCCAATGGACAGAGGGCAGGCTCGTTACCAATGAGATCAAAGAGTTAGGGGAATTGCGACACGCTATTGGTGACTTCGCTTGTCAGTCACAGCCGCCGGTACCGGTGGTTGGCTGGTGGGGAGGAGGGGGGCTTCCGGGGGCGGGGATACTATATTAGGGGCGGACAAAGGCGGCGGCGAGGCCGGCCAGCTCACCGCCATTTTGCGCAGCGGGCGCTGAGCAGTAGCAGCCGCCGCCGCCGGAGCTCTCTTCTCATCTCCACCTCCCCCCTCCGCTACACCATGTCGCGGGATCGCTTCCGTAGCCGTGGCGGCGGTGGCGGCGGCTTTCACCGGCGTGGCGGCGGTGGAGGACGCGGCGGCCCCAACCACGATTTCCGCTCACCGCCGCCCGGCATGGGCATGGGACAGAACCGCGGCCCGATGGCGGGCGGCCCGCAAGGCCCGGGCGGTCCGCCGGGAGGAGGCCCGAAGCCCGAACCACCGAAGCCTCCCACGTCCACCTCTGCTCCGCCTTCTTCATCCTCCTCAGCCTCCGCCACCACGGCGGGACCCACCGGCAGCCAGGCGGGAGCGCCTCCATCCTCTGCGCTTCCCGCGGGGCAGCAGCCACAGCAGCAGCCGCCGGTTTCGGCTCCGTCCTCGTCTCCCTCCGGTGCACAACCGCAAGCCAAGCCCAGCCCCAGCCCCACGCCGGCCGGCGGCCCTAAGAAAGGACAAGGACAGTCTCCCGG
>VXAX01000920.1:514961-531465 GCA_013399835.1 Leptocoma aspasia | reverse complement strand
GCACAAGGGCGGCCCAGGGCACCGCGGCGGGCCGGGCGGGGAGCCGCGGGGCCGCGGGCAGCAGCACCAGGGCCAGCAGAGCCTCGGGACACAGCAGGGCTCGGGAGACAGAAGCGAGAAGCTGTCGGACGAGGTGAGTCACGGCCCCCCCACACCTCCCTCAGGCACAAGATGGCGGCGGCTCCGCGCGCCCGCGCCGCCATCTTGAGGGGAGGAGCGGGGGAGAGGCGGCGGCGCCTCAGCGGCCTGCGAGCCGGTCCCCGGTGTCAGGGCGGTCCCGGGGCTGTGCTTTGCGTCCCGCCGTGTTGCCCGAGGCTGTGGTTTAGGTTCCCTCGAGGTGCCCCTCGCGGTGGCACCGTACTATGATTTGTATCTCTTCGCGGTGCCGGGGCTGCGGTTTGGGTTCCTTCGTAGTGCCCGGGCGGTCCCGGGGTTGCGGTTTGGGTTCTCCGGGGGTCTTCAGGGCTCCCCGCAATTCTGTGTGCGGCACTCAGTGATGGCTCGAACTGGTCTGGTTCTTTGTAGGGGTTTAAAGCGAATCTCTCTCTGCTGAGGCGGCCTGGGGAGAAGACCTACACACAACGCTGCCGGTTGTTTGTTGGGAATTTGCCTGCTGATATTACAGATGAAGACTTTAAAAGACTGTTTGCCAAATACGGGGAGCCGGGAGAGGTTTTTATCAACAAGGGGAAAGGCTTTGGATTCATTAAATTGGTAGGCATTCGTGTTGTGTGTTCATCCGTTTCGTTCTCGCGATGTGATGTACAACTTAGTTTTCTAAAACTGGGTTTTGCACTTCCCCCAGGAATCTAGAGCTCTTGCAGAAATTGCAAAGGCAGAGCTGGACGATACCCCCATGAGGGGCCGGCAGCTCCGCGTTCGCTTTGCCACTCACGCCGCTGCCCTGTCGGTGAGGAACCTCTCACCCTACGTGTCCAACGAGTTGCTCGAGGAAGCTTTTTCCCAGTTCGGTCCGGTGGAAAGAGCTGTTGTGATTGTAGATGATCGAGGTAGATCAACAGGAAAAGGCATTGTTGAGTTTGCATCAAAGCCAGCTGCAAGGAAAGCATTTGAACGGTGTACTGAGGGGGTGTTTTTGTTGACAACGTAAGTATTTTGCCAGGATCTTCTAGTTTTAAGCTGAAAAAAGACTGTAGGATTCTAGTTTTAAGAATAAAGGCTTTTAGAGGAGTAAAACGAGTATTTTCTGTTCAGCACTCCCAGGCCAGTTATTGTGGAACCATTGGAACAGCTGGATGATGAAGATGGTCTTCCAGAAAAGCTTGCTCAGAAGAACCCAATGTATCAAAAGTAGGCACTGTCTTTTGCTATAAAAAGGGTATTAATGATGTTTTAAGTGGTATCGTCCCTGGCACTGGGGAATATGGAAAATTTTTCAGAAACAGGCTTCAGATTTTCGGTTGTATTGCCAGTTCTTGGGGTTTTTTTTTTGTTCATAGTTTAAAGTAATATAATGATTTGTTTAGTGTATTCACTAAGTGTTACACAAGCAGTTTTCTACAATGTAGTACAAAGAAATAGCAGCTCAACACATGGTTTTGGTATATGTAGAAACTTGAAAAGTCAGACTTGAACTGTTTCATGCCATTGTTAAAAGCTGTCATCTCCCTTAAGGCATGTCTCGGGTTGATGATCCCATGGGGAGCTTGGAAGTTTACATTCATGGTTTGAAATGAGAAATACAGTAAAATTTTAACTCATGCCATGATTAGCATAAACTTGTTGCATGTGGATTTGTCTTATGAGCTGACTACTGGCATAAAGGAACAAAGAGTCTAGAGGAGTATTAAAAGAGTCAAGAGAAATCTTTTCTGAAACAGCAGTTTTGTCTTAGAATCTGTATATTAAACCCGTTGTAGGAATTTTATATTTTCCCAGATCACAAAGGGGAGTGCAGGGAGGAAGATCCAGTCAGTCTTGCTTGGCTTAGAAAAAGCTCAAAATTCCTTGCTTTGATCAAAAATTGTAAGTGGCTAAGAGACAGCTTTGAGAAGAATGTGGATTAATATAGTGTTCCAAAACGTTGAAATACTTCATGTTGGTAATGTATGGAAAGCTTTTGCACTTGGTGGTTTTGTTCCATAAATTACTGATTTTTAAATTCGAGCTTATTTATAGGACAAAACAAACTGTTGGCCCTCAGGCACTTTTAGAGCTATTTACCTGAATGTGAAAGCTGTTATTTGCCTTTGACACAGAGTGCTTTGGCACTGGAAAAATCCACCTCGATTGTGCCTGCTTGGGCAGAGGCCTGTCCTATTTGAGGATTTTGCACTTGCAGTTGTCAGCAGTGAAGTGTCTAAAGACAGTTAAGAATGAGGCAAACAAGCAGGAGCACTCTGAAGATTTGCTTGGATGTGATAGTGCAGGAGTCTCCACATGTGCTGTGATAATTTTTTGTGTTCAGTGCTGTTGTCTAAGTGTGTAAGATGCAGCACTTCCATCACAGCCAGTTCTGTCCTGTGGTTGTTATTCTCAGGGTGCCCTTGATGTTCCCTGATAATTCAGTTATTTTGGTCGTGATCTTGTATTGACCTTGAGTTTCCAGGATTGCCCACTCTGAGTATCTTCCTTTCTGCAGGGAAAGAGAGACTCCTCCCCGTTTTGCTCAGCCTGGCAGTTTTGAATTTGAGTATTCCCAAAGGTGGAAATCTTTAGATGAAATGGAAAAGCAGCAGAGAGAGCAAGTGGCAAAAAACATGAAAGATGCCAAGGACAAACTTGAAAGTGAGATGGAAGATGCTTATCATGAGCATCAGGCAAACCTCTTGCGTCAAGGTAACGGGTTATGAATTTTTACTATCTTTTTGCTTTAAATGCTGGCTTAAATATATGGCTCTTAAATTGTTTAGAGAGTAAATGCATGCTTCTGACTATGAACTTGGGAATTTCAGAGTTAAAGGGCAACTGGTAGTTTTTTGATATTTATTTCAGTGGTGTATTGGTAAAAACGGTGACACTGGAAGGTACTTCTCTGCCACAGTGCAGCTGAGGCAGATCTAACTCAGATATAGTTAAAATGTGACGTTTTGTGGAAAAGCTGCTCACAGGCTTCATTCCTGCAGACCTCATGAGGCGCCAGGAGGAGCTGAGGCGTATGGAAGAACTTCATAATCAGGAAATGCAGAAACGCAAGGAAATTCAACTGAGGTTAGTTTGGCTTTCATGGGACTTTATTCAAAGTTACATTTATGCTTTTTTTCCCAATTACTTACATATGAAAGTTTTTATTTTTCAAGAAACACCATTGCTGCTTCAGTTTGTGTTTGCGAAATTGAGCTGCTGTGTAAGTTTCTCCTCAAATATTTGAGCAACATAGAGTATAGTTTTTTTTCTGAAGTGTGATCATTCAGTGCCTTTATATTGCTGGAGCAGTTGATGTTGGTGTGTGTTCAGTGTGCTCCACTCGTGAGGTTTGACAGTTTGCTTTGTGGTGACCAGGCAGGAGGAGGAACGCCGACGGCGGGAGGAGGAGATGATGATCCGTCAGCGGGAGATGGAAGAGCAGATGAGAAGACAGAGGGAAGAGAATTACAGTAGAATGGGTTACATGGATCCAGTAAGTGACATCCTGATGGGTGTGGCTTACATTACCACGCTCAGGAATTTTGTAGATGTATTTTCAGGATGCCTGTGTTTTGCTTCCTTTGGGTTGGCGATTGCACTCTGGGTGTGTACGGGCAGTGGCAGTAGTTGGCTGTACATGTGCTTTGTCTCCTGAAAAGTTTGGATCTTGCTGGTCAATTTTCCAAGTTAAAAGTTGTTTCTTCTATGCAGAGGGAGCGAGACATGAGAATGGGTGGTGCCGCCACAATGAACATGGGAGGTAAAGAATCTTTTAAGTAATTACTTTGTGCGGCTAACTTAAAAATTATCAGAATGTGATTATATATTTCTCTCTCTTAGATCCTTATGCTTCAGCAGCCCAGAAATTCCCACCTCTGGGAGGTGGTGGCGGCATAGGTTATGAAGCTAATCCAGGAGTTGGCCAAGCAGCCATGAGTGGTTCTATGATGGGAAGTGACATGGTAACGTATCCTGTGGTGGCTTTAGCTTAGCACAAGGGAGTTGTTGTGGTTGGGAATGAGTTCTCCAGTGTTTGGATGGTTGTGGAAATGTCACTGTTAACTGCTGACTCTCTTGTCAGGTGTTTAACACAGGACAACGTGGCAGTGTGTAGCACTAGAGTAGCTGATAACCTTTATGGTAGCTTACACACTCAGAAATTGTTTGTAAGTGAATTCAAATGTGCTCCTAAGCATATTTGCAATTAACTGACTTCATTGGACTTTGGAAATTCTGCGTCACTGTTAGGCTTGGAAGGATTTTTTAATGAATTCTAGAGAATCTGACAAATTTCATCAAAATACTTAATGTGGTAGCTTTTCAGTAATTTGATGTTCTGTATTGATGGACAAGAGAGATTTTTTGTTCTCCTTCCCAATGCGTAACACTGTTTGTTTTGGCCCTTCCAAGCCTAGGTAGGCTGGATGCATGTTGGTCTGGGTGTGCTGTTTCAGTCCAAAATCTGCGCTCAGGTCTGTTCCAGCAGCAGATGAACTTAAGTTACCAATGGTAAACAGCATATCCCTTAGTCTGTGCTGATGTTGCTGTAGAAGAGCAGAAATGCTGGTTTTTAGCTTCAGGCATGTTCCAGCTATCCTGGACTGTAGCCGTTTGTGGTTCCTGTCTCCCAAAGGAATGATAGCCTGGTCTGTTTTCCTGTGTTGGGCATGACACAAAGGTAGAGCCTGTTAAAGCTACAGCATATCTCCTGTTCCGAGGTATGTTTCCAAACTGCTAATTTCTGGCACACTACATGTGTGACTGGGCTTGGAGCCTGCTTGGTGTTCCTACACTGAAGCACCATGGATGTAGATTACAGAAGTGTTTAACGGGCAGGATGGGAATCTGTTGGCTTAGGTGGCGATACCAGTGTGCTTTCACCCTCCTGAAAGGGTGTACACTTGTAGCACAGGCTGAACTAAATGATTTTTGGGTGGGTTTAGGCCTCTGGCTTAATGAGCTGAGCTACCATAGTAGCTTATCAGATATCTTCTGTTTTATCTTTTTGGGGAGCATATCTTTGGAATGGTAACTTCACAGAGCATCATTGATTCAGTAGACAGTGCTGTTGGCCTTAAGGTATCTCAATAACCTACTGATATGTAAGCAGTTCCTGAGCTTCCTGTGAGCAGTTAGGCAGTGTGTGGTGGATACTATGTACATTTTTCTCTGGAAAACCATGGTACAGGTGCATGTTGAACTTGTGTAATACCTGAAATGTGATGTGGTCAAAAGATGTGACAGTGAGGTGGATTAACTGCCTGGAGTTTCTTAGGCTGGGAATCTCTGCCACACAATGCTGTCACAGTTCCTGGGCTGATACCTTTAAACAGAACTGGAGATGAGCTGAAGCTGCCATGAATTAGGCAGAAATAACCTAAGTAATATTTGTGAAACTCCTTTCTTGGAAGGATTGATGCTGACTTTCAGAAGTCAGGAGCTCTGAAGTGTGCACTTTCAGTTGCAGATACTTTTTGTAACACACCACCTACCATTGTTCTGTGACTCGGTAGTGGGAACCTTGGTTGAAATGAAAATTTAAAGCTCTCTTTGCCCTCATAATGTGTAACTTCTGTAGGTTGAATGCTGATCACACCTAGTAATACAGTAACTGAACAAAGTACATGCAACTAGAGGTACTAGTAAATAGACCTGAAGTCTCTGCTTCATTGCAGAGTAACTTAGCTGTTACACCTTGGTGTGAAACCTTTCAATTGCTGTGAAGCTGTGAATTTTCCAAGAGCTTGTGGTGGGGTGGGAAGGGAGATACTGCCTGGATGCACACAACCCTCTGTGCATAGCTCTAACTGGAAACACTGAGTGCTTGGAACACGTTTTGCATCTGATGCAGCACCAGCAGCTCTGGAGTACGTTGGGTTTGAACAAGTGCCAGTCTTTGCTCGAGCAGTTGTGTTGGTTAGGTAAAGCACTGGTCAGTAGCTTTTTTCACTTTTTTTTTTCTTCTTGCAATGCAGTAGTGCTCACAATGAGTTTTGGTACTGCCAAAGGCCTCTGCAGTTTAGTCAGCAGACCGTAGTCTTAACCCCATCTTGAAAAGCACATGGTCTCTAGACAGCACATGCCAGTTCTGGTGAGTAGGCATTCTGTTACATTTGATGAATGTCAGCTCCTGCTTCAGCCAACCAGAGCTGCATTCTCTCATTAGGCTTATTTGGAAATGACAGTGATGTAATCTGAGCTTTTACTGCACTAAAGGTGAGAAGTTCACAAGCTATTTGCATTAACTTGGTTGAAAATTTTGCTAGAGCTCATTTGGAAAAGTTGTTAATTCACATCACTAATGCTTACATTTCTAGCACTGCAGGGAGGATCTGTTCTTTGTAACAGATGTATGAGAATGCATCAAGTGGGAACATACCTCAAGGCATGTATTACAATAAACTAATTTTTAAATTACCCTTTTTTCCTTTCTATGTTCCCGGTACCTGTGGATCGGCTCAATGGTGATTGTATCGACGAACCTTGACTACGGAACCTTCTAAAAATATATACTTAACACACATGGACATCAACTACTTATAATGAACTGTTAATTCTGTTCCAATAGCGTCCTGAACGCTTTGGGCAGGGAGGTGCGGGGCCCGTGGGTGGCCAGGGTCCTAGAGGAATGGGGCCTGGAACACCAGCAGGATATGGTAGAGGGAGAGAAGAATATGAAGCCCCAAACAAAAAGCCCCGATTTTAGATGTGACCTGTAGTTTCATTCCAGTTTGTTTTTGTCTGTCTTGTTTAGACACCGACTTCTTAATTCTTGCATTTTAGTAAGAAAGCTACGTTTTTATGGATGTTAGAAACTTACTGACCTAATATTTGTAAGTGGTCTGTTTGGGCGAGTACAATTTAATTATGTAATGCAGTGTTTCAAAATCAAATTTAGCTGTTTTTTTGATGTATAACGTCCCTAACTTGATGGCAGTGTACCTTGTGCCACTGAATTCCCAAAGTGTACCAACCTTTTTTTTACTGTGCTTAAAATAAATAGAAAACTAAATGTAGTAACTCTTCTTGCCAGTCGTGGTTAAACAAATGAGGCCAAATACCACACCTGCCACAATAATCTGAGAGCCTCGAGCTGAGGTCGGACCTAGACCAGGGTGTGGAACTGCAGTGAAGAGTGAGATCTCTTCCCACAGTGCCTCTCTAGCCAAAGATTGGGTTAAATTGTAGCCGAACTTTGCAGTAGGTGCAGATTTTTTGAGCAGTAATTGTGCTGCAATAAGGAAGCAAATGGAAATCTTACAAATGCTGTAAGATACATTATTTAAAGCTTCACTGCAAGCAGTGCAGTAATGAATTCCATATTTTAGCTATGGGTGGTGGGATGGTAGCACTTACCACCCTAGCAGTTACTGCTTGGAATCTTTCAAAGACTTTAAGCAGAAGACTAGCAATGGTTATTTTAAAATAAATTCATAGAATGCCTTGTATTGGCTGACTTCCTCACTAAAGGATTGTTAATGTGATATTTATATGCTCTTAAGCTGTCTTGAGATTACAGGATCTGGCCTTGCTCCATGTTGTACACCTGCCTGAAATTGCTTGGCAAAAAGACCAGAAGTGTTACTCGAGTGATTAAGGTTAATTTGCTTATGTCCTCATGCTAACAGTGGACTAATTTGCCTAGTTCAGAATACAATCATTTGTATTATGGGGACTGCAGGAACTATTCTTAAATTGTGTAGCTGGTGGGCAAATCCTAAAATCCTGTATGTAAAATACAGCAATCAGCTTGCTTGCATGATGGTTATCGCTCTTTTATTATTGATGTTTGGAGATAATGCTTCAAAAGTAGTATCTGAATCTGGAGTTCTAAGAGTTACTACTACACAGTGCAAATAAACTCCCTTTAAGGTTCTTTTTGTAGAAGATCTGATGAATTCGTTAGTTTGCTGTTCATTTTATTAAGCCCCAGAAGAATTTCAAAGCATTCTGGACTCATTGGTAAGGTAGTTGCTTTGCTGATTATTACAATGTACCAGGTAAACTGGGAACGTGACTTCCCAGTGTCAAATACCTCGGTGTTAATGCAGGATACATCAACCTGCTTGGCACAAAGTGTGTAAACTTAGCTTGGCTGTACCTTCACATGATCCCCAACCACCAGAGTTTTGTGAATAGCTTTAATCTTCCCAATATCCTTCCATTCCTTGAGCTAAGCATTGGCCAATTCTAAATTTTCTGCTAAATTTTCCCTGTGGTTAAAACCAAAAGTGTCAGATGGTCAGCGTTTTAGGGTACAGATGTCTGATCCCTCTTGAAATACTGTTACCCCTTAAATGACAGAATAGCAAGTTGGGAAATGCTGATACAGGTAACACTGACATGAAGCTCACTGAAGAGTGATTCAGCTTGTTTGGTGAATGCTTTCTGTTTACCCAGAAAAGTGTGGGGGTTGATAACATGCTACAACAATGAATTGCTCTTGAGGAGGAAATTCCAAATTGGCAGTTCCTAAACTGCAGACCGAGTATTTGGAAGTTACTTGTATTGGGTAGTTTACAAATGAGCAGTATCGATGCAATTTGCATTATTGAAGCGGTTTTAAACAATCTTTTCTGGAGGGTGTTCGTGGGACACCCTCAAAAGGTGAAGGTGTCTGAGGTGGGGAATTCTGAACATGAACATTAAATTAATTTTTTCAGTTTATTTTTCAGATTACATGTCATTCTTTATTAAAAGAGATGCTGGTGCATATCCTAAAGTATGTTCTTTTGTAGTTCTGTAACTTGGAAGAGTGGAGGATGCTGCTGTCTTTGTACCTTACAGAGCTTTTCTTTGGGTACCCCTGTTTTGTACATAAGCTACTGTTGCTAGGTATTAAAATAGCTGAGCTGCAAAACCATGATTAGTAAATATATCTGAAAGATTTGGCAGTTTTTAAAAGATCTGAAAGTTTGGTTAAATCTGACTTTGTTGTAGCTGCATAAGCAGAATTTCTAAAACAAGTTCTGCTTTGAGTTGCATGTACTAAACAGGCATATGACGAACTAGCCAACTTCTTTTCAAGACCTTTTAAGATGGTGTCTTAAAAGCTGGCAAACATGTCAACTTTTAAATCTGATAAAAGTTACTAAATGTGGGAGGCAAGAAAGTGACATTCCTTTGATCTATTCCTATGAGGTTTTGGACTTCTTTCATAAACTCAGATTTATATAATTGAATCTTCTAAAATCATTCAGAAAAGTGCTTTGCTGGTCAGACCTGTTTTTGGACGGTCTGGATCACATAAGATTTTTGTACTGGGCTTGGAGGACATTGGCTGTTGCAATTTAGCTTGTTTTATCAAATTTGAGCCCATTTTGACACTTGGAGCTCTAAAAACTGCAGCAAGTAGAAACTGGTATCGTTACACATATGTCTTCACACTTTCTCAGAAATGAATACAGAATAATCTTACCTTCTGGCGTAGATACATTACACTAATCATTTATACAGCTGATGAGAAATTGAAAATGCTTTTGAGATTTTGTGGTATTTTTGTGGTAGACAAATTCTTGGCTTCTCCTTGGCAACCATTTACTGTGGCAGCAAGTTCTTGCTGGAGTTTGAGACTGCAATTTACACTTTAAACTAGTGGCCTGCTACATAACTGCACTTAGCCAGCATTTCTGCAGTTCATAACTGTGAGGAACGTAGTACCACAAATGGCAATGGACATTAGGACCCGGATGTAGTATTCCTGCTTGCTCCAAGATTCTCATTGCCGACTGCGTACAGGTAGGTAACAAGCAATATAATATAACTTGGTGACTTTCTATGTAATCTTATACTGTGGGTATTCTGACATCACACTTCTGACTGTGGAATTACAGTGCAGCACTCCATACCTGTATGCTGAGCTTGCATCAAAGCTGTGTGGTTTTTGGTTTGAAGCTTTTGTCTCATTCAGAGACAACAAGTAACTTACTGTGGTTCTTAGATGAGGATTTCCAGACCCGATTCCTCTGTACTTGGCTTGGGTGGATTTTTCTTAGTTCTGATGTAACGAAGATATTCTTAAATGAGCACTGTGGGGAAGAGGGAATGTGATCTTAAACTCAGTTGAGTAGTTGACAAGGTGCTCTCAGTGCCTGGAAAAGAAACACGTTTAAACTTTCTGTAGTGATGAAGTGGCCCATCTGCAGCTCATCCATGTGTAGAGTCTTGGCTTGGTGGGAATGTGTTAGTAACCACTGCTCTTGCCTCGTGTGTGCTATGTGGGAGTCACCTCAAGCTACTGGTACAAGCAGTTCTGAGACTGATCCAGCATATTTTTGACGACATAAATGAGTGCTTGATTGAATATCCCTGTGAGTTTCATAGAGCTTATTGGACATTGCAGTAGTCTTTATTTTAACCTTTGATTGACAAGCCTGATATATTCCTCTGCTTTAATTGACAGTGATGAGATTCTGTACTTCTGCCTCATAGAGTCATCTTGATAGTGTAATGTACAATTTCATTTTTCATCAGTCTTGGGATGTAATTCTAAACTCTTCATTACTAGAACTCCTGACTATAGTGTTCCAGGATTAACCTGCTTACGTTGCCAGACATCCAGACATGCTGATCTCCAGCTCTTTTGCATTAGCTCTTGAACCTGAATTTCAAGGTCCCTTGTTCCAGCGAATGATCTGGATCTTGTCTGATACTCAATTTATTTCACGGGTGTTGTAATGTGTTTTCCCTTGTTCTGCAAAGTTCTGCTTTGCATATTCGTTTCTGGTATTATTGTCACTTCTGGACCCTTCTTTGTTACCTTCCAGGCAGGACTCTTGCTGGTGAACAGGGATCTGCTGGACAACCTTGCCTTCTGCTGTAGCCACCTTTCCATGTTCCACTGAACCCTTGAAGTAGCAGGTGCACCATAAGATAATGACAACAGGTCTTTGGTTACACCACAGTGAGTGTAGCCCATGCCAGCTGGTCACACAGTGACACCTTGTCACAAAGTCAGTTTGGCTTTTCATGATGGTTTACCCTTACCTGTGACTTGAATCCATTTTGTGATGGCTTATCCTTACCTGGGACTGGGATCCAGTAGCAAGCCTGCTGGCAGCCACTGTGCTGTCAGGTAGCAAAACTGAATTATAGTGCTCTTAAACCACTGCTCAAGATCTGACTTAAGTTTTTCCATTGTGCTCTGGATACTTGACCTGCAGGAATGTCATGGAGGGGTGTTGGCACATCTGCCTCATTCTACGTACTTGAACTAAGCAGGTTTTTGACACTCTTGGAGCAAGCAATTTGTGACTGAAACCATGGGGCTCAGACTAGCTCTGGCTGCAGTAACGAAACTTGGTGTGGTAGCAAACTTAGTCATGTCTGCTCTAAGTCAGTCTGTAACAAGTGGGTACAAGAAATGACATTCAAGTGCTTGCATTGTGTTTCATCTTGGTTTTATCTGTGTGTGAAATACACTTTTTCTCAAAAGCTTACCTGAAGCTCAGAAGTGTGGTGTCAGAATACATCTGCGTACTGCTAGGCCCTCCGAGCAGAGCCTGGTGCTGGCAGGAGAGCACAGCACAGCGTGGATGGGGCTTTATTGTAACATTTTAAGCATACAAAGTGTTGATTTGCTTGCAGTTCTCCCCATAGCTAAACACTGAGGCCTGTGAGTAGTTTTAGGACTGGAGCAGTAATGGGGTTGCATGTCTCTGTTAATCATTGCCAGCTGCAGTGACCTGATCAGGAAGGCCAGTGTTCTGTTCCATTATGTTCAGTGAGGCTGAGCATGTTGGGAAGGATGCATCCAAGTATGCTGCTCTGGGGAATCACTTGGCTTCTTCCACTACCAGCAAGTTTTGGAATCAGCTAATTAGCTTCAGATTTTTTCACTCTCCATACCAGCTAGTGGGGCTGTTAAATAGCTGCTGCCTGGAAAAGGAAAAAAGGGAGGATTGGCCTTCTCCCACCTGTGTCATTGCTGCTAGGTAATGATTGACACGTTAGGACTTGGCTGTGCAATCCTGCAGTGGTCTGTGAACACCCCATCTCTATAAATGTTGCTTCTGAACACCAGTACTGAAGAGCTAACTGGGGAGGGCTGGGAGGAGTGTGGCTAGCAGGGAATCTGCAGTGTTCAAAGGATGCACAAAGATATAGTATCCCTTATGCATGGAGTTTGTTGCTATGGCAGAGAAAACAAAACGTGCATAACTCTCCTGCTCCCAAGGGCCATGAGGAAACCCAGGTGGGTGGTGGGTTGGAGACTAAAGCCTGAAGTTATCCCTGCCTGGTCAGATCATGCTGTGCCCGTGGTGGGATCTGCCTCCCAACTGGAGCTGTGCAGAGCCTTGCACCACATCCCCAGCTCTCACCATTGCAGGCTGCCCTCAGCTATAGTAAAGGGAGGCCTTGAGGAGGGAAGAACCTTGCTGAGAATAAAAGCAGTGACAGTGCCAACCTCTAGTGTCTGCCTTTGGCTTCTGAAGCACTTGTTGGACTGTAGAACACGAGGGCTCCAGGAGGCCAGGACCACTGCACTCCCTCAGGAAGGGGAAGAGAGGGGGCATTGCTACAGGAGACAAATAGGGTCACAGAGTTGAAGTAGCTGACGAAATTAATGCCTTCACATAAGGGATAGTATACCTCTGGCTGCAATCAAACCTCACTGTGCTCAGACTGGGGTCATGGTTTGTGCTCAGGGTGCAGTTCTTCAGGCAACTGCCTGCATATTCCTTCAGCTCTTGATGAGTGTTTAGGCTAGCCTATTTCTGCCCCTTACTCTTTCACATAATAGTTTGGAATAATTGATAAGTTCCCCCTCATAACTAATCAGTCCATGTATGTTAAAACCTTATTTTTAAGTTAGTTTTGAAATGGTCAGAATTTGCTGTGTATGACTCTAATAACTTCAGTTGTTATCCTTTAGGTGAAGATGAAAGCTGAGTGATGCTGGAGTGCTCATCCATGGGAAGTAAGTATAGCTTTTTTGTCCTGGATGGATGAAATAATAAAGGTTTTTGGACACTTGGTGTTCAGTCACTGAGTACCTTTGAATTGGGGAATACTGAGAAGTTGGGGCGAATGGATACATTAAATGTGTAGGGTAGAACCCAGTCCCTGCTGTCACACTGTGGGCTTGAGCACCCTGACTCCACCTGGGTTTGATATCTTGACAGCAGCAGCTAAAAATACCTTTCTAGACGTGGGTTTGTACAAAAGATTTGAAAATCACTGTGGGTATAATAACTTAGGAATGTTTTTCCAGTTGAGGAGTCGAACATGAGCACATGCAGCACGGTGCCCAGTGGTGTGTGGAGAAACCAGGGGAACAGGTGGACAAGTAAGTAGTTGGTGTCCTTTACACTGCTGTAAGGGCTTGGTAGCCCATCACCCTCTGCTGGGTTATGCAATTCCTGCCTGAAGCATGTGATTAATCTCAATTTTATATAAAGGTTCTGCATCTTGCTTTTGTAGAGACAAAATGTAACCATTGTCTGAGGCTTTTTAACCCTGCAGCAGCAAATCAATTCTGTCCTTTGTGTGCTGCAGGTGGTCAAACAAGAAATGACCATTCCTGCACTCAGGCTGCAGTTGGTGATTGTCAGCATGGGAAAAGGAAAATAGAGCAGCTACTTCTCTGATGTTAATTCAACTAAACCTTGTTAAAAAGCTATTTGCTGAAATAGTTTAACATTGAATTTAAAAAATAACCTGGTGTATAAATTAGCATCTACAGGAGCAAAGCAAATAGCAGTTCAGGGAAATAAATCAACTTGCAGAGCTGGAATTAATGACATTTTCCCTCTAATTTGCCACTAAACTACAAGGGGAAACTTCAGATATTTAAAATCTTGTTTGAAGAGCAACATGCTGAGTACCTTAACTCGGGAGTCACAGGTAAGTAACAGTAGATGTGTAAGGTGTGAAGCCAGTGGGATTCAGTGGTGAATTCCTGTTGAATCCTCTGTGGTTTGTCACTGCTGCTCCTTGCTGTGGGGTAGGAAAACACACAAAGACATACCTGATCTTAAAAATATATGAATATCAAATCTGATGTGAATACTTGAGAATATTTGGTAGGCACACGGCCTGTGATTTTGAATGGTGATTCCATGTCATGTAGTTTCTGTTGTTTTCTGTCTTTCTTTCAAAATATTTCTAATTGTGTGCTTTGCACTTGCAGAAAAAGAAGTCTGAGTGCAATGAAGAGGAACCAGGAACATACAGCTCTTAAAAATAAAATATTTAAATATTTTTGTAAATTACTTCTCTTTTATTTCTGAGGGTATTCAGTGAATAAGCAGTTTACCAGTGTGGAGGGGTATGGCTGGGTCTGAGAAACACAAATTTCTGGAAATGTCATTAATTCCTTACTCCCATTTGCGTAGTTTTGTATTGTAGAATTCCAAATGTTTACCGTGCCTGGTTGGTTTTTAATAGCTTTCTTGGTGATGACTGTAGTAATTAAGCCTAAGATGCCAAGAGTTAGTGTTCTTTAGAAGCCAGAGCAGTGCTGGGTTTAGCTCTTGCAGCACAAATTGCCATGGTTCATGTTGCTTCACTTGATGCTTTGGCAGCTGCACTGTGCACATACACTGTGGTTCATGCTGCCATTCATTAAATACAGTCCTTTGTTTAAATATCAAGTTGTTTAATATGTTGAAATACACCAGTGGTGGCTCTGCTCGTTGTAGCAGGGTTCCCTCCTGCAGTGGCACAAAGAGCTGTGAACATGTGGCTGGGACCTGCTTTGCCAGATTAGAAACATGAAAATAAATTGAATTTCATGTGGCAAAGTGGAATGAAATGCTGGAGAGGGGTCTGAATGCCTGGGAGTGCTTGTGGCAGGGAGGGTTGGTGCTGCACTAGGAGCTGCTGCTGTTCTCTCTCATGCAATCAGGTGCTGGTTAAGGGCAATCTGAGGTGTTTCACTCTCATCTGATGACTTTGTGGTATTGTCTGCATCCTGAAAAGGCTTCAGTGAGGTTTGTGGCTCCTCAGTAGCTGCCCTGCAGGGGTTGGGGTTCAGTGTCTTTGTCTCCACAGCCACTGCGGCTTGTGCATTCTTTTTTCTCCAGATTCTGTTATTTTCCAGTAACTTGTCCTCATTTCCACTGTTGCAGCACTGGCTGCTTCCTGTGAGAAACTGTTCCATTATTCCATGTGCTGAACTTCATCTCCTCAGCTCCCTGCTATGAGCAAACTGCAGCCTGTGTCCTGTAGGGATGGGATGGGCTTTCCCTGGTGCTGGTGTTGGCTGTTACCATTACCTGGGGTGTCCTCTGGTGAGACTGACACCTTGTTGTACCAACTAGTTCATTAAGTACCTTCCGTAATCAATAAAAGATGAGAGACTGAGAGCAGGTACACTTGAACAATATCCTGGGAGCAGTGACTGCTGCCTTCATGCCACAGCCCTGCATGTGCGCTGAGCTGCTGCACTCACTTTTTCAGGGTTTGGTGTTTATTTTTAAATTCCTTTTTAACCAAGGAGCTTTCCAAGCTGTGAAAGCCTGGAGCCTGCCCCGGCCCGTTGCTGTCATTGCATGGTGTGCCAACCTCAGCTCCAAATCATGTTGAGCAGCTGAAGAATCATGTGCTGCCAGGAGTAAAAATAGTGTCACTGCCGCTGGCCCCTGTCCAACCAGTGCCTGTGGCAGTCCCCTGCAGCGTGGTGGCCAGGCTGGGGCCGGTGCAGGTCCAGGCTGGCCGTGCTTCCTCGTGCCTGGAAAACACTTCGGGCTCTCATGATTTATTGGCATTAAAAAAATATTTCCACTTGAATTACACAAACGTCAGCGCCTGCTGGCTCCCCTGGGCCTGGCTCTCGCCAATCCCGGGTGCCGTTCCCGGGAGCCCCGGCCTGTGCCGGTGGCGGAGCAGCGCAGGCGGTGACGCAGGGGCCGGGGCAGCGCGGCCGCCTCCGCCCGCCCAAAGCGGCCTCCCTGGGGCCGGAGCGTGCTCGCTGCTGCTGCTGCTGCCTGCTCGATCGGCTCCTGCCTGCTCCCCGGAGCTGTGCCCAGCACTGCCTGTACCCTGCCTGCTCTGCTGTCCCCGCAGCCCCTCGCACCCCGAGCCAGCAGGTGCTGCCATGGATCGCAGCGGCTGGCAGAGCCCACGAAGCCCCCGCTGTGGGTTTGATGCGGGGTGGGGGGAGTTCCCTTTTTCCTCCAGCTCTGTTTCGGTGGGAGGATGGTGCTGCTGGCGGGGACGTGTCACAGCCTGGAGGGGTGACGCTGCACATCTGAGCACCCCCTGCCCCGGCAGCACCCTAGGGCTAGGGGGTCTCTGTCCCTGCGGGGCCGGGCTGAAGCGGGCAGGGGCCAGAGCGGAGCGGGGCCAGGCTGAGCCGGGCTGGGAATGGGGCTGGGTCGGGCTGGGAATGGGGCCGGGCTGAGCTGGGAACGGGGCCGGGCTGGGAACGGGGCCGGGCTGGGAACGGGGCCGGGCTGGGTCGGGCCGGGCTGGG